>OZ010787.1:335902923-336122259 GCA_963932465.1 Maratus speciosus | reverse complement strand
CCAAAATTTCCATTTCCCTAAAGACCTATTAGAAATAATAAAATTACTTTTCATAAATTTAAGAAAATTTCAGGGGTAATTCTGTTCCGAATTTTCCGAAAAATTAAGGCAGTCATTTCCAAAAATTAAAAAAAATCGGTCATAAATCCGAAAATTCGGACATAAAATATATCGCGAATTTCGATAAATGATTATCGAAAAAGATCAATTTCTTCAATCGTGCGAAGAAAAATTACCAATTTTGTCAAAGGATCGCGAATTTCGTTCAAGGATCACGAACAAAAAAAGCTAATTTCGTCAAAGAATCGCGGAAAAACGTAAATTTCATAAAGGATCGTGAAAAAAACCGCAATTTTTGTCAATAAATCGCGAAAAAATGGCAAATTTTGTCCAAAAATCGCAAATTTTGTCAGAAAAAACAGCAAATTTCATCAAAAGATTGCGAAAAAGCGGCAAATTTCGTCAAAAGATCGCGAAAAACAGTAAATTTCGTCAAAAGATTGCGAAAAAAAAACACGTAGTTAGTGCCGGGAGTGGATTCTCCTCCCCCCCCCCCCTCTGTTGTAACCTTTCAGAAAATTTGCTGTGGATTACAGAATTTTTTTTTACACAGAATTATCGCTAGAAAATTTATATCATTACTTCAATAGTCAAGTTTCGGGGTCTGGGGGGGGGGGGGCTTCAGCCCCCATAGCCCCTTCCCCCGTGGGTGCGCCAATGGCAACACTGGTCCCATCAAATTCTCCGGTGATGAAGTTTACACTTTATCTAGTTACAATAACATCTGTGAAAACGGAATTACTAGAGATCGGAAAAATACCGTTTTAAACAGGTATCCGCGTTAGCCAGAGTATTTCTATGATTATCCATCCTTTCATCATCGGGATCATGAAATGTTTCTGTTTTTCATTTTCACAGGCTTTACTGCTACAAAGAAGGAATCGCAAAGGTCTGGATAAAAGTTCCATTTTATACAGATTTTTATATTAGCGGGTATAAATTGTACAGTGTTAGTTTCGTCAAATTTTAAATTTCTTCCATTTATGGCACGCTTCGTTACAGACATGTTCTAATGTCGTAGATTTAACTATAGTACATTTATGCTCTCAAGCGGTTATCAGTGACGGATCCAAGGGGAAGGAGACGGGGGTCATGACCCCCTCCCCCCCAAACAACATAAAAATACTAAAAGTTATTTAAAAAATGAAATATATCTTAAATTCTTTCAATCCCTCTCCCCCAAAATTTGTTCAACAATGCGAATCTCTCTGACTCTTTAAACCTCTACTCTAATCAAAATTAGGTAATTTCTGATACATCCGTGAAAATATTTTTAATCTCAAGAAATTTGAAAGTGCACTTATTTGGAAACTATGTGATCTAAACTGTTTTCCATTTTTCAATAAAAGCGAAGAATCTTTCTAAAAATTCTATAAAATTTGGCATTTTAAACTAAATTTCCGGACGCGAATGCAAATTGCTCTCTCATGATGACATTTCTGTGGCTTTCAAGTCCTAAAAATTGACTTAAAATGCTAACTTGACAACATTTCTGAATCATTCTTTGCATTTATAAGAAAATGGGAAGTGCTACGATTTCTTGATATCTGAATGAAATCTATATATATATATTAACGAATACTAATGCAAATATTTTGTATTTAGGGATGAAAATGAATTCGCGAAAGTATCAGAAAAATCGTCAGTTTTAATTTGAGAATAGCCTTCAATATAAAAATTGATCATGAAGTGACCCCCCCCCCCCAAAAAAAAAAAAATAAATAAATAAAAAAAAAAAAATAAAAATAAAATAAATAAAGAGCCATGACCCCCTCTAAATTGAGTGCTGGATCCACACTTGGTTATTATAGAGTGGCTAAATTTTAGAGAATACACGTGAAAACATAACGTCTATAATGGAATCCTGCATTAAATGGAAAAAAATAATGGTTCCGGCGAAAGAAACACTTTAAAATTATACCTGCTAAAACGAAAAATTTCGGAATTTTTGCTTGTTTTAGCAGATGTTACTACTTTTTTTTATTCCTGATTTAGCGTAGGACCCATCGTTAGGGGGGGGGGGGGAGATTCCGACCCTCCCCCCCCTTGACTACGCCACTGTCGGCAAAACGGTGATAGGCAAATCACCGTCCTGCTTAATACTATTTTCTTATTTTGGACAAATCTAAAAAGTTAACATGTAAAAAAAAGAAAAAAAATTGCCGTTTTAGCAGAAGTTACTACCGTATTTTATGGGAGAAACGCCGCACCCGTCGTAAGCGCCGCACTCCTTAAATCGGGTTTAATAAAGCTAAAAAACATCGTAAACGCCGCAACCGTGGGAAAGCTACATTGACCCAAATTTAATCAAAGTTTTCTGGACAATGTAAGGTGCCTCATTTTTAATAACTTAAGAGGTCTAAAATTTTATTTAAAGTATTTAAATCAGATTTTAAATATTTTTATGTAATTTTTAAATTAAGCAGACGTCCAACAAACTATGTAATCGGAAGGCTTTTTCTATTTTTTGGTAAAGATAGAAGATCTTTCAGAAAATACTGTCTAAGGGGACGTTTTAAGCCGAATTCCCGCTCCGGCAGCACGAGAAAAGCAAAAAACTTGTCGTCAAGTGACCAGAATCACTTATAATTCGTTAAGAAATTTATTTATCAAAAAAGGGAAAATGTATTGCGATTTCAAATCGTTTCAATAGTCAGATCTTCCAAATTTATGCCGTTACGTTTAAAAATATCAGAAAATGTGCCAGAAAGTTCCGCGTTGTTGAGAGGAGGCTTGAAGACCTGCCTTAAGGAATTTTTATTTTATCCCAATTTTAAGCGCGCGAAAAAAAAAAAAAAAAAAATCCTAAACGCGGCACTTGAAAAACAATTAACTTTCAAACTCGTAAACACCGCTGCGCTTCTTCCATAAAATACGGTACTTTTATTATTCATGATTTAGTGTACGGACCCATCGTTAGAGGGGAGATTCCGACCCCACACCCTTGGCTACGCCACTGTCGGCAGAAAGGTGATAGGCAAATCACCGTCCTGCTTGATACTATTTTCTTATTTTGGACAAATCTAAAAAGTTAACATGTAAAAAAAATTTTAAAAAATGCCGTTTTAGCAGAAGTTACTACTTTTATTATTCATGATTTAGTGTACGAGCCCATCGTTTGGGGTGAAATTCAGACCCCACTCCCTTAGCTACGCCACTGTCGGCAGGACGGTGATAGGCAAATCACCGTCCTGCTTGATACTATTTTCTTATTTTGGACAAATCTAAAAAATTAATATGTAAAAAAAAAAGAACTACAAAAAAGAAAAAAACAGATGTTTGGAAGGCAGTAAAATCGAGTAAAACTGTTAAATCATAAATTTTAGCAATTTTATCACATGTAATCAAAGTGTAATCACGTATTTCCAAGTGAAATCAACTGTAATCAAGTGTAAACAGCTGTAATCTATGTGTAATCAGATATAATCACATATCATCATAGTAATCAGCTGAATCAGCTGTAATCAAGGTGTTTCCGTAATCTCGTACACAATTTCTCCCATTGAGAGACCCCTCGCTCCTACCTGTACGCATGAGCTAGAAAAATTTGATTGGTCTACGTTTAACACGTCTCTGATATGATTGGCCTACGTCGCCAAGACTATTCCCGCAATGATCTTTATGCCAAAAATATAGTTGGTAGATTGGTTGACGGAAGTGTTTGTTTGTAAACAAGCCCTTTCCTTATAGTGCCTAGAATATATAGAGGGGTTGCGAGGCTAACGTGAAAGACAGGCTACCGCGGTGGGTCAGATTCTTCCTTTTTTACAGACCGCTGCAGTCACGTGATGCTCTTTTCGCACACCTTCATTGGTGCATTCGAGCATCACGTGACTCCAGCGATCTGTAAAAAAAGAAGTATCGGACCCACCGCGGTAGCCTGTCTTTTTCGTTAGCCTCGGAGGGGTTGCACATGACGTCACATGTCTGAAATCGCTTCGAATGGCGCTCAAATATAAGGCGAATATGGTACTCTCCATTTGATTTTTTAGTCTTATTTGCACTATAATAATAAAAATAAGGAAGCTCTAAATTAAAGAGAAGGATAACACGTGCTTTTAACGGCAAACGGGGAGTTCTGTGCTCCACGTGTGTGCTCCAGAAGCTATAGTATCAGTCGTTTGCTAATAGCAACGTGACGTCAATGCAAGGGGTCTATAGTGTGGAAATCGGTTATCCCTGTAATACTTAAAAAAGCACTAAAATATTGTATCCCTTAAATGTGCAATGATACTGCTGCAATATGCAGATCGCAGCGACATCTGCAGGATATTTTCCACAACTGCAAGAAATGGAGGATATTCCAAATATGGGTTCGAAGCTGAAAAAAGTCACGTGATACCGGTAATTTACCCAAGGAACTTCTAACTGATAAGAAGGGAAGGTACTATTGGTTTGCCTCATGAACTGTTTCATTGGCTAGCGAGGATTTACATTACACGTCTATGGAGCCTTCCCTTCTTTACGCTAGAAGTTTTTACCTTGACCACGTGATCAAAACGGAGATGGAATATCCCCCATTTCTAGTTTATGCAATGTAACACTAGTAATACGAAAATCCCGCAGATGTCGCTACGATCAACACTTGAAATTTTAGCAGTATCGTCGCACATTTAAGGGATACAAATTTTTAGCACTGTTTGGATAGCACTACTTTCCACACTAGGTATTCCAGGCGCTGTAATTATAGAGCTAATTATAACGATAATCTGTTGCAAGTGAAGTGCAAGGTAGACGGCTGAATGAATAGAGTATTGAACACGAGACTAGGGGTTATGGGCTCGAATCCTTCGCGTCCCAAATTGTATTTGTAATTTTTTCTTTTATTGATTGCTTTATATTTTTCATATAAAATTAGATATTTTTGATAAAGATAAATTTTTATATTAATAATACAGAAGCGCATGTATTTCTATTATAATAATAAAATACTTATTTAAATACGAGAAAATGAGATATTTCTCGATGAAAGTTTTAGATTTGAACGCCTTTTAATATTCAAATGAAAAAATAAGTATTCTGCGAAAATATCTGTTTGAGCATAGGGTAATTTCTTGATGTTTTTCTTTCTTTTTTCTCTTTGAGTACTTTAGGAATGAATTTTTTATCGAGATTAGGATGCTAATCATATTTTATGGTGTTAAAATCAACATGAAAATATTATAAAAATGAAATGTAATAGATGTATATTATTTTAACTAAAAATATCTGCACAATATTTTATCTCTTTTTTAAAGAGATAAAATATAAGGGGTTTGCTATCTAGTTTTGTAGTGAATAAAATATTATTAGAATGCTTATAAATTTTTTACTGAAAGTATAATTAAGTATTTTGCTTATACTAACGTGATTTTGAGTGTAATTTGTTTTTCATGGTTAATGATGTATATTGGTCTGTTATGCATACGGTATTAATCCACACGGCAATCATAAAATAAGAAATATATATACTAATAAATATATATATATACTAAGAAATATATATACCTTCTCTGAAAAATTGTCTAACTAACAGTGCAAATTTCAAAATCTTGTAATATGTTGATATCACAATTTTGGTTTATTAATAGCATTCTATTTATCACGAAAAATATAAAGCAACTGATAAATCATTTTTAAACAAATAAAAAGAAAATTGTTCAAAAGTTAAAATATTCTAATTGAATTGTTAAATTGTACCGTTCAACACAATCAACTTACCAAACAAAGCATAACCAATGAAACATAAGCACAAAACGCACAATCACGTGATCAAATCGCCTACATAAATTTTTTTGGGTAGCTTGCGCGAAATCTGTGTGCGGTTGAATGAATGCTAATCAGGCTGAAGTGGATAAAATAGGTCACGTGACTCTTTTCCGGAATATTTTGAATTTTATCTGAGTGAATATAGGCATGTATTCCTGTTACGAAAACCATGCTTTGGAAAGATAAAGAAATATAGTCGTTGGTTTTACCTGTTTTGAAATATAAAAATAATGAAATAATTGAATTATTTGAAAATTCCTTTCAAACTTCTGAGCGCGTGCACGGCATGCATAGAAGTACCAATGGACCCTATTCAGGTGACGTCAGACGCCAGAGCTGGAGGTATGATGATCTGTTATTCTAGTTACTGCACCGGTAGAATACCAGTATGCGCAGGCGCAAGCACCGCTATCAGACTACTTTAGCCTTGACCCAGGTTGAGTGCATACATTTTAACTGAAAATTTGAAAACTTAGGGAATTTTCTCGCATACAGAACAACATTTTGAATTTAGATTATAATATATTAAGTATATACTGCTGCATCAAAGAATTTTTTTGCGGTATTTTTAAGAAACAAGCATTAATAACTCACTCTCCACAGACTGCTATGCTAAACACCGCCAGTAAATACCATAGATTAAGGAACAAGCTGGGGCATTTACGGCAAAATCTGTAATGGCAACAGTACTAGCGTCACTATCGGCAAGGGGGAAGAACTAACAAACCTCGGAAATTTACCTATGTTGAAGAAATATGTTTATCCTCTATGGTTTGAATATCTATTCGTTCCTAAAACGAATCAGGTGTCAGACGATATTCTATTCATGCTGACTGAAAATCGAAAATCGAAGCATCAGTTCAAGAGTTATGCGTCGACATAAACGAATTGCATAACCTCCTTTGTTGGAAGTCGGTTAAAAAATATAAGGTTAGTTGGGGTAACTGGACCCACGAGGTAACTGGGCCATAGGCTATTTTATAAAAAAACGTTGAGGTATTTTAAGTTTTAGCTTTTGTGAACAATGCCCCTTAACCTCTACTTCCTAAAACAATGTGTGTCAACTTAATCGTAACTCTGTTTTTGCTGTGATAGGTTGTGGAAAATTAACGTTTCTTTTTTCAAAAACAAAGTCCATTTTTTAAAAACAACATCCATCAAAAACAACATCCACGTTGAACTTTCTCGGCTTATATTAAAATACTGTAAGTACTTTTATTAAACAATCTTTTTTTTTTTAAAGATTAGGCATATAACTACATTAATATTATTAGGTATCTATACATATTTACTTCATGTTTCAAATGTTAGCCCAGTGTCCCAGTTACCCCATGAATTTTTCAAAAATGGGGTAACTTGGGCATGTATCCGGGGTAACTGGGCCATGCTGGATCCAGTTACCCCAATAGTTATAAATAATTTTTTTGAGTTTCTCTTACAACGAGAAGTAAATTTCTCCATTGTTTTTTGCCTATAATAAAGAAAATTATAGAATACCTTATTAAAATTACGTAATAAAAATTTAAAAATGCATATTGAGTGGTATCAAACCAAATTTCTCGACCCCTTGAGAGGCGGTGATGCCGTTATGGCATCACATAATTTTAATTCCTAATTGTCACATTGGCACCGGAATTTTATAGTGAAAATTTCACCTTTACTAAGTACGCGAAAATATACTTTTACTTGTTTACAAATAGATTCTCTTGTAAATACTGGTGTCACTAAATTATTTCAACATTTTATGAATGCAAGTACCTTGCCCCTGAAAGCGAGATAGCCAAACCTTGAAATTGTACGATACACAGGGGTCGCATTCTATAGGGAAACTTTTGTAGTTCCTACCACTATTTTGAAAATAATATCTTCATCGCAACTTTCTTTAGAATATGTTAAATAAAAGGATCATGAAGGTAACTCACTAAGTGTTCTGGTCTGAACAATAAAAATTTTCTGTATAATGCGACACCTAGATACAGATAAAGTACTTAAGTACTTACGTAGCCGTTTGTTCATAGATTTACCTACCTATTTTTTTCTTTAAAATACCCATGTGACTTTTATACTTATTACCTATACTAAAGTACATAAGTACTTACTTAATTTTTATGTTTTTGGTATAAATGAATCTAATATTTTCACTTTTAGTGCTTTTTTTAGACACATTGACAGCATAGGTTTCCCTTACAACGCTCTTTATTGACACATAATTTACATGATCCGCCTGGTTTAAATTTTTTAAAGTTTTTTACACTTTTTCAAACAGGACATGATATCCCATATGAAAAAAATAAACGCGTGTGGAACATAGACCCCCCTGGTCCAGTTAACCCATTTTTATGGGGCAACTGGACCCATGAGGAAAGAAAGATGAGATATGCATATTTTTATATTTTTAAATATTAAAATGTAATTTTGAGCATTTCTATCTGATAGAGGGAACCTAACTGAGTACATTTACAGAAGTTCACATTTGAATTCAAATGAACATTAGCTTTTTGAAGCTGAATTGTCAGAAGCTCCAGGGTCACATTGTAAAATCATGGCCCAGTTGCCCCAACAAACCTTACATAATTTATTAGTGCCTCGATCACTGCAACGCAAAAATGAATGCTTCCCATGAATAAAAAATAAGAAATAATTTAAAGTGAAATATAAAATAAACAACATGCTAAATGTTTTTAAGTAGATTTCGTATGAAATACTACCTATTGGGATCGTTCCTATGTTGGAATTTCTGAAAAATTTTTGCAGATCTACTCCGATCAGGACCCCTAGAACCCAAAACCACCCTCAGTAAAAAGTAGTAGTCTATCTATCTATCTATCTATCTATGTATCTATCTATCTATATATATCACTTTCTTCTGGACACGATAACTTTCGTAATTCTACACCAATCTCTTCCAAACTGATACATAAAATCAATGGCCATAAAATCTCGGTCAAGTTCGTTAATGGGCAAAATCGGAATAAGGGGATGGAAATAGGGAGGGGTTTTGTGAAAACAGAAAACCCCCCATAACTTCTTAATTTTTGTACATATCAAATCAGTTTAAAGTTTTTATTACTTCTAAAAATAGGGTCAAAAATTTATGTATCACAGATTTTTGATAAAGTTAAAAATGGGCTCAAGGGGCGCAAAAAATAGGGTTTTTGGGAGAAAAAAAATCATAACTTCGTCAATTCTCAAGAAATCAAATCCAATTAATTTTATTATAAATTTCCTTAACATTATCTACAACTTTTATATTCACAAGTTTTTGATAGGACCAATTTGTACCGCAAAAAAAATTAAAAACGAAAACAAAAAGGGGGTTTGAAGAAGAAAAAAAAATCCATAACTCCGTCAATTCAAAAGATATAAAATTCCCATGAATTTATCATATATCTTCTTAATATTGTCTACAACATCTATATAGACAAGTTTTGGATAGGACCAATTCTTACAGCAAAACAAATTAAAAATACATAGCGGTTGACGAAAAAAAATCATCTTAGTAAGGGTGTATTCAAATCCAAACTGCTTATTTTCTGACTCATTTTACAATTCATTTTTGCTCTCAAAGGCTTCCAGTTTTCTTACTCAGAAACTATATAAACTACCGTAATGACGATTGTTTGATAGAGGCAGAATATATTTTTTAAAATGCTGTTAAAAAGGGCACTTTGAACCGAATCTACCGAAGCGGATTGTGTTGGAAAAATCATTGTCACTCAAATCCAAACTGCTTACTTTCTAACTCATTTTTAAATTCATTTTTGCTTTCAAACAAATTTAATTGGTAGACTCGCTTATTCAGAAACTATATAATGTACTGTAATGATCGATTTTTGGATAGGGGCAGAATATATTTCAAAAAATGATGTCAAAGTGGGCATTTTAAACGTAATTTCCCGAAGCGATTGTGTTAGAAACGAAAAATATTGTTCTTCTGAGAAAATAATTGTTTATGTATCAAGTTTTAATTAACTGAACGAAAAATAAAAACACAGGTCGCTTATAAATCTCATCAAAAATCACGTCCGCAAGTTTCATATTTTTTTTTAATTAAAAATGAATCTGGAATTATGCCAGAAAATTTCGAGTTGTTGAGCATGGAAAAGTATTTTTTTGAATACCGCCCTAACATGATTGTGATAAAACCAGCTATTATATAAAAATGAAATAAAAACTCGTCAAAAGCGGCCAGATAAAATTGTTAAAGTGGATTTATCTCTAATCATGATTTAGTTTTTGTTTGTGAAATTAGTATATTTGACTTCGAAATCTACCTCTGCCTGTAGGCCGGTCCGGCAGGGATTTTTTATTTAAATACCAGGTACCTAAATAATTTTTTCTTTTTTTTTCTTTTAACAGTGCGCTTTAGTAATGTTCTTTTAGTGTTAAAAAAATTAAAAGTGCCTCCCATCAATGCATTACTCTTCATCGTGGTCTGTTTTAAAATTCCTTCAATCTTGAATGATTGTATTAAAATGACTTTAAATATTCATAACATATTGAATATCTCCGTCATTTATATTGTAAAACTGTATTTAAACATATGCATACTGCATTTGTAATAATAAATATATCAATAAATAGAACTATTTATATCACAAAATCCACTCTCAATAAAATGAATATCACGAGTGGGAGAAATTATACCCGAACGTTGATACAATGAACACAAAGGAACTAGAAACAAATTATGTTTTAATCAAGGTATAACGATATAAAACCAAAAATCTTACATTTAAATGCGTTTTAAAGTTAGCTGTGGCTTCAAAAGTTCCACTTATAACGGTAGACCTTGTTTTACACATTTAGCATGTTGCCTTACTTTAACACCATTATCAACAGAAATTATTTAAAAAAAAAAAAATCCCGTCTAGTACAGTGCAACTGTGTTATCCCAATTAATTAATTCAATTTTTACATATCTTCGGGAGATGAGCCATTCTTTCACGAGTCTTCCAAATAACTAACTGCAGTATATTTCTATCGTATTTAAAAAATACAATACCCAGCAAAACTTTAAATGATTCTTCCTGTTTATCATACAGTAGTTTTTGTCATTCTCATAACAACGTTAGAACTATAAAAACTGTAACATTAGAATTGTAAGCATGTGATCGGCAAAAATGCTTCAGAAGAGCAGATGCATTCATTATAATCCCAAAACTAGACAAAACAGACAGGCACATATTTTGCTTTTGTGAATCTTAGATCTGCGGTTTAACCCATTATCTACTGACGGCACTTATAAGTACCATTAAAAAAAATTGTTATAAAATTCCTTTAATACATCGATTAGTTGTAATACAGTTTAGAATGAGCTATAGATACATTACTTTATCTTGATCCAAAAGCATGGCTACACAAAACAAAAATATTTTTAAAAGGATGGTTTCTTTTGCCATTTCATCTTTTGAGCTTTCTTCGCGTTGGGGGGGAGGGGGGGGGCGAATTTTTCAATTCGGGAATATTTCTATTCTTCTATTGTAAAACATTATATATGTACATTTCCTAATTCTACCAAATACCAAGAAAAATATTTAAAATAAAAGATTTGAGTGGGGGTTATAAATATGGCACAAAATCCCTATAAATTCAAATTTAATTAATCCTTCTAAATCCTTCAATCCACTTAAAATCCTTCTAAAATTTATTAAATGATTATGTAAATCTTCTAATGTAGTATAAACAATTCACGAAAAATGCTTTAGAAGATAAAATTTTCATGAATTCACAATTCAGTAGATAAAGGGTTGAAAGAAGCAACTTGGAAAAGGTAGAAATGTATTTTGAGTATTTTCAAAATACAAAATACTTGGAAAAATCATTTCAAAATACATTACCAAAATACTTTCTTTTAGTCAGCTTAAAATACAAAATACAAATGTATTTTGAAAATGTATTTCAAATACATGTATTTTCGATATGCCCAATTCTGCTTTTATTTCATTTTGCTAAACATATCGGAAAATATGCAATTAGAATTCACAATCTTCATTCGTTAAAAGTTTTGTCAGTTGAAAGTTATGTTTATTCTAATATCAGCAGTTGCAAGAATCGTGTAAACGCTCTTCATAGATAATACCATCTTACTTCGGTATGTAGTAAGAGGGGTGGATGCCGGTATCTAATAACTCATACATAAGCTTAAAAAGTTTGATTTTAAGAGTTCGTGATTTTATATAGTTTATTATTTTAATGGCAGCATTTAACCTTTTCATAAGTTCAGAAGACTTTTTCCCGGGGATAGTGTGTATCTACATTATATGGCCAAAGATGACCGGTCACTTGCGATTTTAGACGTTTTGTTAAATATCTAGAAAAATACATGAAGAATTAATCTGAAACTGCAGATGTGTAAATAGTATAGTATAAGTCATATATTTCCTCGAAGATTTTTTTCCCGAAACCCCATAGGGGACCGTCAACAAATTGAAAAAGAACGAATATCTTTTGGATAACCCTGTAAAAACTAATGTAGCAAAAGCGTTCAAACTCCAGATTATTAATACGTGGCTTATTGTAATATACTGTGTTCATCTTTATGAAGATAGCATATATACTCATAGAGAAATTAAGGTTTCTATAAAAACAATCCCAAATTTCGCCAAGTTTCCTGTTTATAATTTCAAGAGTTCTTAATATAAACAAAGTTCTTTTCAGAAAATATGACAAACAACATTGTACACAATACTCTGTAATCAGAATTAAAAATAATAAAAATTGGATGAAAAATGAGCAGGTTTACTAAAAAATGTTTCACTGCGCAAGCGCGAATGCAATCAAAATATAATGTGCATAATGTATTAGCTAAATATATAAAGCAACTTTTGTGAAAGTCTCAAAATCATAGCTTGAAAATTCTGATAATTATCGTCGATAGAATAAGCTCGAAATCCGTTGTGACCAAAAAGAAGCAAGAATCTGAGGGGTTGTATCAAATACCTGTTGATTAGTGCGAAGATAGCATACACAATATTGCACGTACTACTATAAGGTTAGTTGGGGGTAACTGGGCCATGATTTTACAATGTGACTCTGGAGCTTCTGACAATTCAGCTTCAAAAAGCTAATGTTCATTTGAATTAAAGTGTGAACTTCTGTAAATGTGTTCAGTTAGGTTCCTTCTATCAGACAGAAATGCTCAAAATTATATTTTAATATTTAAAAATATAAAAATATGCATATTTCATCTTTCTTTCCTCATGGGTCCAGTTGCCCCCAAAAATGGGGTAACTGGACCAGGGGGGGGGGGGGGTCTATGTTCCACACGCGTTTATATTTTTCCATATCGGATATAGGGTCCTGTTTGAAGAAGTGTAAACAACTTAAAAAAATTTAAACCAGGCAGATCATGTAAATTATATGTCAATAAACCGCGTTGAAAGGGAAACCTTTGCTGTCAATATGTCTAAAAAAAGCACTAAAAGTGAAAATATTAGATTTATTTATACCAAAAGCATAAAACTTAAGTAAGTACTTATGTACTTTAGTATAGATAATAAGTATAAAAGTCACATGGGTATTTTAAGGAAAAAAATAGCAAGGTAAATCTATGAACAAACGGCTACGTAAGTATTTTTCTTTATCCAGGAGCCGCATTATATAGGGAAAATTTTATTGTTCCTACCAGAACCCATAAAGAAAGGTGCGATGAAGATATTATTTTCAAAATAGTGGTAGGTACGATAAATGTTTCCCTATAGAATGCGACACCTCGTTATAGTACAATTTCAAGGTCTGGCTACCTCACTTTCAGGGGCAAGGTACTTGCATTCGTAAAATGTTGAAATAATTTACTGGCACCAATATTTACAAGAGAATCTATTTGTAAACAAGTAAAAGTATATTTTCGTGTACTTAGTAAAGGTGAAATTTTCATTATAAAATTCAGGTGCCAATGTGGCAATTAGGAATTAAAAACAAGTGATGCTATAACGGCATCACCGCCTCTCAAGGGGTCAAGAAATTTGGTTTGATACCACTCAATATGCTTTTTTTTTTTTTAAATTTCATTACGTAATTTTAATAAGGTATGCTATCATTTTCTTTATTGTGAGCAAAAACAGTGGAGAAATTTACTTCCCGTAGAAAGAGAACCACAAAAAAATATTTATAACTATTGGGGTAACTGGATCCAGCATGATCCAGTTACTCCGGATACATGTCCCAGTTACCCCATTATTGAAAAAATTATGGGGTAACTGGGACACCGTGCTTGCATTTGAAACATGAAGTAAATATATATAGATACCTAATAATATTAATGTAGTTATATGTCTAATCCTTAAAAAATAATTGTTTAATGAAAGTACTTACAGTATTTTAATAAAAAGCCGAGGAAGTTCAACCATATTGACGTTGTTTTTAAAAAAAGAAACGTAAATCTTTGACAACCTATCACAGCAAAGTGAGAGTTATGATTGAATTAATACACGTTGTTTTAGGAAGTAGAGATTAAGGGGCATTGTTCACAAAAGCTAAAACTTAAAAAACACCAACAAGTTTTCATAAAATAGCCTATGGCCCAGTTACCTCGTGGGTTCAGTTACCCCAACTAACCTTATATTTGGATACAACCTCTCATCTTTTTGCATCCTTTTGGGAACAACGGATTTCGAGCTTATTCTATCGACGATAATTTTTAGAATTTTCAAGCTATGATTTTGAGACTTTCACAAAAGTTGCTCTGTATACTTACCTAATGCATTATGCAAATTACATTTTGATTGTTTTCGCGTATGCGCAGTGAAACATTTTTTAGTAAGCCTGCTCATTTTACATCCAATTTTTATTATTTTTTAATTCTGATTGCAGAGTGTCGTGTACAATGTTGTTTGTCATACTTTCTGAAAATAACTTTTTTTTATATTGAGAACTCTGCAAATTAAGCAAAAAACTTGGCAAAATTTGGGATTGTTTTTATAAGAACTTTAATTTCTCCTACGAGTATGCATGCTATCCTCATAAAAATGAACACAGTGTATTACAATAAGCCACTTACTAATAATATCAAGTTTGAACGGTTTGGCTACATTAGTTTTTACATGGTTATCCAAAAGATATTCGTTCTTTTTCAATTTGTTGACGGTCTCCTATGGGGTTTCGGGAAAAAGGTCTTCGTGGAAATATTTTACCAATACTATACTGTTTACACACCTGCAGTTTCAGGTTAATTCCTCATGTATTTTTATAGATATTTAACAAAACGTCTAAAATTGCAAATGACCGGTCACCTTTGGCCATATATTAACGCAGTAGATGGTGCTATACTACGGTGCTTTATCATCTTACAGTAAATATACATTTGTTTCTTCATTTATTGCATTTTTTGATCGAAAAAAGTAAAAATAGAGCGTAAATTAATATTTGCACGGGAAATTTTAAGGAAAGTAAAATTTAGTTAATTAAAAGAGTTCAGATTGTTGAAGATAGTTATCATAAATGTATAAAAACTTTTGTAACAAAAGAATGTGTTCCCATTTTTGAAAAAGAAAAAAAAATACTTGCTTTATATGTGTTGGTTTCCTTCAACTTTTCATTTTTCTAAAGCGCGGCGGAGGCTCTAGGGTTCCGCGGAGCACATTTCGGGAACCTCTGGTTTAGGGTTCGAGGCTACGATTTCGGAAATGTTTCCCCAAAGCACGTGACCTCACGTCACAAGAATGTGCTCAGTTACTGCTCTATGGCATGCATCATTGGGTTGCGAAACAAGTCAGGGCCAAAATTTTCTTTTTTTGCGTGCGCCCGGGGTAAATATGCATTTTGGCGCCCCCCCCCCCCCCCACCCATCGCAAAGAAAATTTACAAAGCGAATTTTCTTGAGTTTCTAATAGCCGACTTTTTTTTTTTTTAATTTTTAATATGCAACCCTAAAATACGTAATGCTATGTAATCAACTTTGTCAAATATTAATTCATTAAAACCTTTAAAATTGAATCGAAAGGAACCGAAAAATATTCCTCTCTGTACAGGTTTCCATGTTAGCAGGTAAAATTGGTGATATTCTTTCTGATGAAAAAATATAATTTTTTTCATTTAAGACCGTATTCCGTTATAGGCCGATTTCATTTTCACAGATTTTAAGGTAGTTGTAGACTACAGTAGTATAAATGAGACGATTAAAGTCACAGTGATATGAATGGACTTTACACACGAGTGGCAACAGCCACGCTTCTGCGGGAATTTTTCCCTCCGAAAAAGAATGTTTATTGGACGAAGGGGATGCAGTGTTAAAATGGTCTTCACGCCTATTGGTGTTTTTCTTTTGTTTACCAGCGGCTGACGTCTCAGGGGTAAAGTCCGAGGCTAACGAAAAAGACAGGCTACCGCGGTGGGTCCGATTCTTCTTTTTTTACAGGCCGCTGGAGTCACGTGATGCTCGAATGCACCAATGAGGGTGTGCGAAAAGAGCATCACGTGACTCCAGCGGTCTGTAAAAAAAGAAGAATCGGACCCACCGCGGTAGCCTGTCTTTTTCGCTAGCATCGGACTTTACCGACGCTAACGAGAAAGACAGGCTACCGCGGTGGGTCCGATGAGAAAGACAGGCTACCGCGGTGGGTCCGATGAGAAAGACAGGCTACCGCGGTGTGTCCGATAAGAAAAACAGGCTACCGCGGTGTGTCCGATGAGAAAGACAGGCTACCGCGGTGGGTCCGATTCTTCTTTTTCTGCAGACCGTTGGAGCCACGTGATGCTCTTTTCGCACCCCTTCATTGGTGCATTCGAGCATCACGTGACTCCAGCGGTCTGTAAAAAATGAAGAATCGGACCCACCGCGCTAGCCTGTCTTTTTCGTTAGCCTCGGGTAAAGTCCATCGTTCGCACTGAGATAGTTGAGTCACTTAACTTTTAGTCACTTAAATTTTTTGAAACTGGATTCCCGGAATTAGGTTTCACCTGTTCACATTGCAAAAAGTTTTAAGAGACCTAACTTATGTTAAATTTGTAACTACAACTTCTAACTATACATAGTTTATTATTGTTTTTTGTCTTTACGGCGTGTTAATTAAATAAACGATTAAAAGGGTCATTCGAAAAAGCTGAATAATTATTTGTAGGACTCAACTCTAATTTTAATAACAGTTTCAAATAAGAAAAGAGTTCAGCAGGTAGATTTCCACTCAACTCATTGTTAAGAGAGTATCAAAAGTACGAGCCGTTAATTCCCAAATTGGCTCAGCCGAGCTCAGCAATCTGATTGGCTAAAACTGATATTTATATAGTAGAAAATTATATTTATTTTCTTATGAAGTAGTGTAATGTAAAATAGAATGCAATTATAATGACTTAAATTGATTTATTTTGTTAAATTTGATCAAAATCACAGTAAAGTAATCCAAAATATTAATATTAACGAACAATCAGATTGCTGAATTCGGCTGAGCCAATTTGGGAATTAACGGCTCGTATCAAAAGTTAAGTGAGTTTCAGAAACTTGCTCATGTCATAATCTTGATTCCGGGTACGTCCGCTTCAAAAAACTTCGAGTTAAGTGACTCAACTATCTCAGTGCGAACATAGTATTAGTCTTGCGAAGACATTCGCAAGCTGATGTTATACTTATGGGAGCGTTCTTTATAAAATTTCTCGCTTGCATTTTAATAGTTTTAAGTGATTTTTTTTGCTTAGAATAGCTCAGGTAGAATTCCAACCGGGTTAGTGTTTACTTTTTCGATTTTGATTGCAGATTTTTTAAAGTTACTTTTATTTTCGGTTAGTTTACATTTGGATTTTCCGGCTGAGAGAGATTTTTTATAAAAATTTCATATATATATATATATATATATATACATTTTTGTATTAAACGACAAACAAAATCTTCATTTGGCGCACCATTCGCCTTTTGTTCACGCGCCTGGGGCATATGCTCCCTCTGCTCCCCCTAGTTTAGACCCTGAAACGAGTCGTTGCATAATTAATACCTACGATGTCAGAAATGTTCCCCAAAGCACGTGACTTTGACGTCACAAGAATAGGGTCCAATGGAACCTATTCATGGGACCTTAATCAGCATTCTGGGATCCATATTCCCTAATAAGTATTCTGTGGGACCAAATTCGTTGGACAACTTCATTCGCCATCTTGTTTAAAAATGGTGCCCATTTAAATATTAAAAAAAAAAAAAAAAAAAAAAAAGAAATCCAAATTTATTTTATGTTTATATTTTGAAATTCAGACAAAGTGCGATAGTTGTACTTTTTGTTTTGCTTGATTTTTTTGATGTTGAAGTAGATCATATTCAATGAATAATGTGCAATTTTGAAGCTCTGAAAAAATTTCCTGTATCCTGTAGAAAATGTCAAAGTTCAAGACCATGAATCCCATTTTTCATGAAGATTGAAAGGCCAGTATGTTTCGATTGCTATATCTCTGGAAAGAAACAACATCCTAAAATTCTTTTGTCATAAACTATTAGTATAACACTACATGCTTAGTAAAATTTACTTGGCATTGTTAATTTTCATTGTTATGTTGCCACAAAATGCAATCAAAATGACGTTTTTGTCCGTTTTCTGCACTTTTATGTAGCTTTCATTACAAAAAGCTACCTATTGCAGCCGTTCGGAGGAAAGCGATTTCAAAACATTTTGGTATATTTTCATCGATCATGACCCCCAGACTCCGAAACCACCCTCCTTCAAAAGTTGATATATATCTGATCTTTGTCACACTGTAACTCTCGTATTTATGAACCGATTTGGGTGTAACTTCGTGTATACATAGTGCATACCAATGCCTCGACAGAGTTTGTTGGCCAGCTTCATCCGCCATCTTGTTTCAAATTGGCGGTTATTTAAATTTTTTTTAAATTTAAAATTTGAAATGTGGTACCAAAAAATTGAAAATTGAAAAATATTTTTTTCTCATGTGTTTTACCTTGATACAAAAATTCCGGAGCATTTTTTGTTTCGTCTATATCCTAAAAAATGGCTGAGTTATAGCACTTTGAATTTCTAGCTTGGCTGACATTTTGAAGCGACCTGATTTTTGTCACGCGATAACAATTTGTATGTACCTTGGTGTATACATAATGCGTACCAATGTCTCGACCGAGTTCGTTGGCCAGCTTCATCAGCAATCTTGTTTCAAGATGGGGGCCATTTAAATTTTTAAAAAAAATAAAAAATTTGAAATGGGGTACCAAAAAATTGAAAATTGAAAAATATTTTTTTTATGTGTTTCACCTTGATACAAAGATTCCGGAGCAGTTTTTGTTTCGTCTATATCTTAAAAAATGGGTGAGTTCTAGCACTTTGAATTTCTAGCGCGGCTAACATTTTGAAACGACCTGATTTTTGTCACGCGATAACAGGCGTATTTATGAACCGATTTGGATGTACCTTGGTGTATACATAATACGTACCAATGTCTCGACCGAGTTCGTTCGCAAGCTTCATCCGCCATCTTGTTTCAAAATGGCGGCCATTTAAATTTTTTTTTAATTTAAAATTTAAAATGTGGTACCAAAATATTGGAAAATGAAAAAGATTTTTTTGTATGTGTTTGACCTTAATACAAAGATTCCGGAACAGTTTTTGTTTCGTCTATATCTAAAAAAATGGTTGAGTTTTAGCATTTTGAATGTCTATTGTGCTGACATTTGGAAACGATCTGATTTTTGTCACGTGATAACAGGCGTATTTATGAACCGATTTGGATGTAACTTGGTGTGTACATAGTCGATACCGATGTCTCGACCGAGTTCGTTGGCCAGCTTCATTCGCCATCTTGTTTCAAAAGAACTGCCATTAAAAAAAAATAATTTAAAATAAGTTATCAAAAAGTTGAAAAATGAAACAGATTTTTTTTTTATGTGATACAATAACAATACCTTGATACAATGATTCCGGAGCAGTTTTTGTTTCGTATATATCTTTAAAAATGTTTGAATTATAGCACTTTGAATTTCTAGCATGGCTGACATTTTGAAACGAACTTATATTTGTCAGTGATAACACGCGTATATATTAACCTATTTCGATGTAAGAAGGGCATGTGGATAGTATATCGTAATGTCTCGACTAAGTTCGCTAGCCAGCTTCATCAGCCATCTTGTGTCAAAATGGAGGCCATTAAATTAAATAAAAAATTGTATTTAAAGTGAGGTGCAAAAAAATTAGAAATTGAAAAAGGTTTCTTTGATAAGTATTTGACCATGATATAAGGATTCCGGATCATTTTTTGTTTTGTCTTTATCTTAAAAAATGGTTCAGATATAGCAGTTTCAATTTCTAATGTGGGTGACATTTTGAAAATTCTGATTTTTTGCCTTCGACACTAATTTCGCGAAATTCTCATTCATAATGATTTAGTATTGATAAAAATTAGTATTGAATCGCCTATAATCGGTTTCCATTAAATCGAGCTTCGTGTGTTTGAATAATATAAGCTTGCTTTTTAAAAATAAGGAATATGAAAGCTACCTATTCCTCCCGGCACTGGCCGGAAGGATTTTTTATATTAGTTAAGCAACAGTACCCCAATTTTTTTTTTATAGAATATAAAAGTTTACTATTAAGACAAGTTAAGTAATATAGAACTTTACCGGGATATTGATGCTGCTAGCAGATGTAATCTGTTAAATATTGAAAAGTTTCAAAATCTGCAACTTTTGAATTAGTCCTATCTCAAAACAGCATCACAGTTGAATAAAACAAAATATATCAGGTATTAGTTGAACATATGTACAAAAACATGGAAACGAAAAATAAGTGGGTTCTCATGCTATTTTCAAAAGAAAAATAATGACAAAAGTTACAAAAAGGCAGTGAAATAATCAGGCTTTTCCCCTAGAAGGAGAAAGAGAAAAGGATGTTCCATTTTCTCATAGGGGAGAACATAGGAAAGGGAAAGAGAAACGGGATAAATCATTTTCTGATAGGGAAAAATCATGATATTGACACTGCCTTTTTGTAACGTTTGTCTTTTTTTCTCTGAAAATAGCACGAGATCCCACTTATTTTTCGGTTCCATGTTTTTGTGCATATGTTCAACTACTACCTGATATATTTTGTTTTATTCATCTGTGATGCTGTTTTGAGACAGGACTAATTCAAAAGTTGCAGATGTTGAAACTTTTGAATATTTAACAGATTATATCTGTAACAGCATCGATGTCCCGGTAAAGTTCTATATTATTTAGCTTGTCCTAATAGTAAACTTTCATATTCTATAAGAAAAATTTTGGGGTACTATTTCTTAAATCTTATACTAATAATGCGAGCAAAAATTGTATGTGTATTGTGTGTATGTAAATTTTATCTTGAAAACGGCTCTAACTATGTTGATTAAATTTTGCACCCAACTGTTTTCAGGCGCGAAAAGACTATTGGGATGGCTCGCGTGTTCGAGAAAATTCGATTAGTGGGTCCTTTTGGGTCATAATGGGTCAGAGTCAAGCTAATTATATCTAAAGAACGGCTCAATCGATTTTGACTAAATTTATTATCCAACCATTTTCGTGTACGAGAAAACTATTTGACTAAGTCACATGTTCCAGAAATTTTGATTTGTGGGTCATTCTTGTGTCACTGTGGGCCAAGCTATTTTTATCTAAAAAACGGCTCTAACGATTTTCACTAAACTCTGTATTTTACAGTTTTGGATTGCGGGAAGATCATTGGGCTAAGTCACATGTTCGAGAAAATTCGATGAGTGTGTCGTTTTTGGGTCACCGTGGGTTAAGTTATGTTTATCTAGATAACGGCTCTAACGATTTTGACGAAATTTTGTAATCTATCGTTTTCGGGCACGAAAAGACCATTGGGATGGGTCACGTGTTCGAGAAAATTCGATTAGTGAGTCATTATGGGTCAGAGTCAAGCTAAGTTTATCTAGATAACGGCTCAAGACATTTTCACAAAATTTTATAATATACCGTTTCTGGGCATGAGATGACCATTGGGCTAAGTCACATGTTTGAGAAAATTCGATTAGTGGGTCATTTTGGGCCACAATGCGTCAGGGTCAAGCTAATTGTATCTAAAAACGGCTTAAATAATTTTGACTAAATTTTGTATTTTGTCGTTTTCGGGCTCGAGAGGACCATTGGGCTAGGTCGTATGTTCAAGAAAATTCAATTAGTGGTTCATTTTGGGTCACAATGAGTCAGTGTCAAGCTAATTCTATTTAAAAAGCGGTACAAAACATTTTGACAAAATTTTGTATAACACCGTTTCTGGCATGATAAGACCATTGGGCAGGGTCGCATGTTCGAGAAAATTCGATTAGTGGGTCATGGTCAGGGTCAAGCTAATTGAATCTAAAAAACGGCTCAAGACATTTTCACAAAATTTTATAATATACCGTTTCTGGACATGAGAAGAAAATTGGGCTAGGTCACGTGTTCAAGGAAATTCGATTAGTGGGTCATTTTGGGTCACAATGGGTCAGGGTCAAGCTAATTGAATCTAAAAAAAATGCTCAAAACGTTTTGACCAAATTTTGTATTATACCGTTTCTGGGCATGAGAAGAGAATTGGGCTAAGTCACATGTTCGAGAAAATTCGATTAGTGGGTCATTTTGGGTCACAATGGGTCAGGGTCAAGCTAATTGCATCTAAAAAACGGCTAAAACGAGTTTGACTAAATTTTGTATTCTATCGTTTTCGGGATCGAGAAAACCATTGGGCTAGGTCGCATGTTCAAGAAAATTCGATTAGTGGGTCACAATGGGTCAGGGTCAAGCTAATTGTATTTAAAAAGCAGTACAAAATATTTTGACATAAATTTGTATAATACCGTTTCCGGGAATGATAAGAACATTGGGCAGGGTCGCATGTTCAAGAAAATTCAATCATGGGTCATTTTGGGTCCTAATGGATCAGGATAACTATATCTAAACAAGTTGGAAATTGCTCGTCAAACGTGGCAAATGAGGTGCGTTCGTACTATAACTAGTTTTAAAATAATTTTTTTGCACCCCATATTGTACTGAATGTATAATTTTTTGCACTTCATAACGTGCATAGTCTGATACATCATTAAAATGCACTTCCAATAATTTTTTCGGAACACTTTTGACTGTCCCTGTAATTAAACTATACATCCGATTTTCCTAAAATTTGAAATAGCTCAACAAAATTTTGCAACAATTATATCTTTAAAATTTCAGACCATTCGGAAAGCTGTAATGTCATTAAAATGCACTTGCAATAATTTTTCCCATTGGCCGTAATGTAAAGAAAAACTTTTGGCTGTCCCTGTAATTAAACTATACATCCGATTTTCCTAAAATTTGAAATGGCTCGACAAAATTTTGCAACAATTATATCTTTAAAATTTCAGATCATTCGGAAGGCTCTAATACCATTAAAATCCACTTGCAATAATTTTTCCCATTGGCCGTAATGTAAAGAAAAACTTTTGACTGTCCCTGTAATTAAACTATACGTCCGATTTTCCTAAAATTTGAAATGGCTCGACAAAATTTTACAACAATTATATCTTTAAAATTTCAGATCATTCGGAAGGCTCTAATATCATTAAAATCCACTTGCAATAATTTTTCCCATTGGCCGTAATGTAAAGAAAAACTTTTGACTGTCCCTGTAATTAAACTATACATACGATTTTCATAAAATTTGAAATGGCTCGACAAAATTTTGCAACAATCACATATTTGAAATTTCAGACTATTCGGTTGGGTAGTTTTTGCTCTGTTACATGCGGACAGACGGACAGACGGACGGACTGAACGACGACTATAGGTGCTACGTATTTATATAATTACGAACGCACCTAAAAACGGCTCAAACGATTTTGACAAAACTTTGTATTACACAGTTTCTGGACAAGAAAAAACCATTGGGCTGGGTCGCATGCTCAAGAAAATTCTATTAAAGGGCCATTTTGGGGATAATGGGTTGGGGTCAAGCAAACTGTATCTCAAAAAAGGTTCAAACGATTTTGACAAAATTTTGTATTATACCGTTTCACAGTACAAAAAAAAAAAAAAAGAAACATTGGAATAGGTTACATGTTCGATAAATTTCGTTTAGTGGGTCATTTTTGAATAACGTGGGTCAAGATTATTTTATCTTGGGCCTGTTCAGAAGTGCAGCTCACGCCGCGCGTGCGCGCGCTCAGAAATTTTTGCCATGGAGTAGGTCTTATCGAAGAAAGGAATTTTCAAATAATTCAATTATTTCATTATTTTTATGGTTCAAAACAGGTAAAACCAACGACTATATTTCTTTATCTTTCCAAAACATGGTTTTCGTAACAGGAATACATGCCTATGTTCACTCAGATAAAATTCAAAATATTCGGAAAAAAGTCGCGTGACCTATTTTATCCCCTTCAGCCTGATCAGCATTCAGTCAACCGCACACAGATTTCGCGCAAGCTACCCAAAAAAATTATGTGGACGATTTGATCACGTGATTGTGCGTTTTGTGCTTATGTTTCATTGGTTATGCTTTGTTTGGTAGGTTGATTGATACAATTTAACAATTCAATTGGAGACCTAAATATTTTAGCTTTTTAACAATTTTCTTTTTATTTGTTTAAAAATGATTTATCAGTTGCTTTATATTTTTCATGATAGATAGAATGCTGTTAATAAACCAAAATGTGATATCAACATATACAAGATTTTGAAATTTGCACTGTTAGTTAGACAATTTTTCAGAGAAGGTTTCTTTATATTTCTTATTTTATGATTGCCGTGTGGATTAATACTGTGTGGATAACAAACCAAAATACATCATAAAACATGAGAAACAAATGACACTCAAAATCACGTTAGTATAAGCAAAATACTTAATTATACTTTCAGTAAAAAATTTATAAGCATTCTAATAATATTTTATTCACTACAAAAGTAGACGGCAAACCCCATATATTTTATCTCTTTAAAAAAGAGATAAAATATTGTGCAGATATTTTTAGTTAAAATAATACACTGGTTTCCGAAAATTAAGGAAAAACAACAAAAGTAGCGATTACTCAAAATGTTAAAAGTAGATTTTAATAAAGCTGAGATACAATTTACAACACATAGTAAGGTATAAAGTAACATTAAAAGAAATTACCAGACGATTGTGGGGTTTCAGAAATTAATACATTTATAAAATAAACAAAATAAATATCTCAGTTTGGTATAGGAAAAGTACCTTTAATATGGAGTATGATCTCCCCTAGAAGCAATAGAGCACATACAGCGAAGTGTGATACTGTCAATAATGCGATCGATAAGTTTGCTGGGAAGTGCGAGCCATTTCTCTTGTAAAGCAGTTGTAAGCGTGGCAAGGGTCTGAGGAGGGGGACTGAGAGCAGAGACTAATCTTCCTAAAGCATCCCAAAGATGCTCAATGGGATTCAAGTTCAGTGATCGCGCTGGCCATTCCATGCGCTGAATTGTTTGATGCTGAAAATAATCTTCTTACGATGTGAACTCTGTGCGGTCTAGCGTTATCGTCCTGTAACAGGAAATCTTTACCTATTGCACCGGCATAAGGGTGCACATAAGCATCAAGAATGTCATCCCTATAGACGTGAGCATTCACAATTCCACATGGAAAGACACGGGGGTCCGTACGTCCGCCCAAAGAGATACCATCATAAACACAGACACTGCCTCCTCCATACGATTCTCTTTTACGAATGTTTGATGGATTATAGCGTGTTTCCTGTTCTCTCCAAATCAAACAATGCCTACTATCGCTTTGGAGGCTAAACTGAAACTCATTTGTGACGAGAACACGCCTCCATTGAACAGCCGTCCAGTGGACATGTTAACGTGCCCACTTTAAACGTTCCCTCCGGAGACATGAGGTGAGCGGCACCCAAATATCTGGTCGCATCGTGTATAGACCACCTTCATGAAGCTTTCTACACACAGTAGACGTTGATGCCAACCTTCCAGTAACAGCAGCAAGGACGGATGTAAGATGAGAGGGGTTGCTGTTCTATTCCTTCGTCCACGTAACCGCAAATATTGGTCATCAGCGCTTGTCGTAGCTCTTGCCCGTCCTTTGCTGAGCCTTCTGGAAGCCGAACCAGTGGTTTGAAAGTTTTGCCAAAGCCTATAAGCAAAAGAAGGGCTCACATTTAGCCACCTGCCCACCTCTGTCTGACTTTGGCTTACATCCAATCTTCCAATAGCTCTATATCGCAGTTATGCGGTCAAATGATTCCTCGAGGTCATACTAATGAATTGGCTATCCCAGTTTTCTTATCTCATAATCACAGCGACACCAGCAGCCGTACTCTCTAGCATGCATTTTTATGATCCGCACAGATGACGCAGTCCGATTGCAGTGCCACTAATTTGCATTTTGTAATTTTAATCAGCATCTTTTAGCTAACAACATGTCCAAATTTCATACGGATAGGTTAATTTTTGAACGAGTTATCGCTCTTTTTGTGATTTTTCCTTAATTTTTGGAAACCAGTGTATATATCTATTACATTTTACTTTTATAATATTTTCATGTTGATTTTAACTCCATAAAATATGATTAGCTTCCTAATCTCGATAAAAATTCACTCCTAAAGTACTCAAAAAGAAAAAAGAAAGAAAAACATCAAGAAATAACCCTACGCTCAAACGGATATTTTCGCACGATACTTATTTTTTCATTTGCTTAATATATATATATATATATATACATACATATCACTTTGAAACGAAACTTTGAATATTAAAAGGCGTTCAAATCTAAAACTTTCATCGAGAAATACCTCATTTTGTCGTACTTAAATACGTATTTTATTATTATAATAGAAATACATGTGCTTCTGTGTTATTAATGTAAAAATTTATCTTTATCAAAAATCTCTTATTTTATATGAAAAATATAAAGCAAAAAAAAATCACAAGTACAATTTGGGACGCGAAGGATTCGAATCCATAACCCCTAGTCTCGAGTTCAATGCTCCATCCATTCAGCCGTCTAGCTTATACTTCACTTGCAACAGATTATCTTTATAATTAGCACTATAATTAATGAAATCCATGATCTGTTCCTGAACGCGCTGAATGTTTATTCCATCCACGATAAAGATCCACTCGCCGTTTTTGTCTCCTGAGCTCGCGCGCGCGGCGCGCGTGCATCTTGAACACACCCCTTGAAAACGACTAACGATTTTCATTAAATTTTGTATTCCATCGTTTTCAGGTTCGAGAAAGGCATTGTGTTAGTGGCATGTTCGAAAAAATTCCATTAGTGGGTCAATATGGTTTTGGGTCAATATGGATCAGGGTCAAGCTAATTGCATCTAAAACAGCATGGATGATTCAGTGAGAATAATATATCGAGATAAACACAAAGCTAATTTTGACCGAGCTTAGCTCGGTCATTCCTGCTAGTAAGATAATAAGTGCAGAAAACGGACAAAAACGTCATTTTAATTGCATTTTGTGGCAACATAACAATGAAAATTAACAATGCCCCATGGAAGCAAGTAAATTTTACTAAGCATGTAGTGTTATACTAACTGTTTGTGACAAAAGAATTCTGGGATGTTGTTGCTTTCCAGAGATATAGCAATCCAAACATACTGGTATTTCAATTTTCACGAAAAAAGGGATTCATGATCTTGAACTTTGACATTTTCTACAGGAAACAGTAAATTTTTTCAGGGCTTCAAAATTGCACATTATTCACTAAATAGGATCTACTTCAACATAAAAAAAATCAAGCCAATTAAAAATACAGTCAAACCTCGTTAATACGAACACGCTTAATGCGATTTACTTTTAGCAGGAACTGTTTCCGATTGCTCCATCCAGTTGTATATAATGAATTTAAGGTCGGATAACACGAACAAAGATAGTTTACCCTTGAGTGTTCGCGTTAACGGGGTTCGACCGTACAACTATCAAAATATCACTTTTATGTCTGAATTTCAAACTAATGGTTCTTAAGTGTTAGGCCTTGATACAAGGGTTCCAGGGTATTTTTTGTTTTGTCTCTAACTTAATAAATGGTTGAGATTCAGTTTGAAATTCTAGGATGGTTGACATTTTGAACAAGATAACAGTTTTAAAAAATCAGGGATTAATTTAGGAGTGTTAGTGAACGTCATTTCTCGCAAACTATCTTTCATTGTTATAACCATTTTCCTAATCATATGGATAAAACTATTAAGCAAAGACATAATTTGCTGAAAAAATTAAAAAAAACAATAACTGGAGATAAATAAGTATTGCACTGTCACGCAATGCTTAAATATATTAATATCCGTTAGCTTCAAATTCCCGCCAAACATGTCAACACTTGGCGAAACATCGCCAAATTTGGTGACCAAAAATAAATAACTGTAAATGATGCCAACTTGGCTATAGCATACTAATTTGGCGCAATTCTCATTGAAATTCAGTATTAACGAATATTCTGTTATCGGGTTTGTCTCATTTTAGCTTATTAAAATTTGAATAAAATTAGCTTCGAGTAAAATTTGCAAAAAATTAAAACCAGGAAATAGGAAAGCTACCTTTTCCTGCTTCGTTTTTTTTTTTTTTTTTTTTTTTTTTTTTAACGAACGTAAAAAGTGATGCAAATCTTACACGCGAATTTTTTTGTTAATTTTTTATTCCAGCGCACGCAACATGGAACGATATTTGGCACAATGAATACTCAATCATCTCTGCTATTTTATTTTTCTTACAAATTAGGCAAAAACAAGCATCACTGTCTTGATTTTTCATTTTAGATTCTGATTCATGAAACACTTTTTTCTTTTTTTCTTTTTTTTTTCTTTTTTTTTGCAACAGAAGTTTTCTTTAACTTATCTCTGTAGTTCTTCACTTCAATAAATTTCTTTCCAATTGAATTACAACTACAGGGTTGCCGTGCTTCAGGGAATTTTCCAGGTAAAATGTCAGTATTTGTTTATAGAAAAATAAACCTAGGTTAAACTCACGAAATTTCACCTTATTTAAGGAGAGATTTTCTATAAGAAAATACTGCTACCTAAGAATTTCCTGGTCAGAAAATTCCCTGAAGCGTGGCAACCCTGAACTATTTTTTAAAATTTGATGGTCCAATTGCTTTTTATCGTTTTTTATTTTTTAAATTTCACGGTTTACTTTATATGGCGAAGATGTTAACACAGCTGCTTTTTGGCTCCCTCTGTACTTTGACTTAACTGATTTTGGCAAGGGATATAACATTTCCAATGATTCTTTGGCTTTTTTTTGGGGGGGGGGGTGGTAGCTGCAGCCTTCTTATGGGCCAATCTCTTCAGGCCCGGACTGGCCAGGTCGGCTAGTCGGCGATTGCCGAGGGCCCCCGGCACAAGTGGGCCCCGGAGGGGGTCTCCAAAAATTTATATACTAGTTCATAACTAGTTAATCAGAATAATTCTTTTCCCCCGTAAGTTTCCCCTAATCTTACGCATTTACAATCAATTTTAAGCAGTTGCCAGTTGGTTTTTGTGTATGGTAGCCTATGTAAGGGGGCCCCAGAAGGTCCTCCAAAATGGATATACTACTTCATAACTAATTACATCAGAATAATTGGACTGTTTCCCAGTAATTTCCGCGTAATCTTAGGCATTTACAATCAATTTTAAGCAGTTGCCAGTTGTTTTTTTATGTATTGTGGCCTATATAAGGGCGGTCCGGAGGGCCCTACGAAAATGGATATACTACTTCATAACTAGTTACATTAGAATAATTTGACTGTTTCTCAGTAATTTTCCTGTAATATTGCATATTTACAATCAATTTTAAGCAGTTGCCAGTTGTTTTTGTTTATGGTAACCTCTGTAAGGTCCCCGGAGGGGCCTTCAAAAATGCGCATACTACTTCATAACTAGTTACATCAGAATAATGTGACTGTTTTCCAGTAATCTTACGCATTTACAACCAATTTTAAGAAGTTGCTAGTTGATTTTTGTTTATGGCAGCCTAGACAAGAGGGCTCCTATACTACTACATAACTAGTTACATCAGAATAATCTGACTGTTTTCCCGTAATATCACACATTTACAATTAATTTTAAGCAGTTGCCAGTTGGTTTTTGTTTATGGTAGCCTATGTAGTAGCGCCGGTGGTGGCGTCGTGTCGCTGGCGAAAAGGAGGAGGGATGCTGGCTTACTCATCGAGCTCTGTGCAGTGCTCATAGCCTTCAGGTTCGGAGCACATCGCGACACTGGCTGATTGAAACAACAGGGATGACAGGGATGACCGCCCCGGGAACCCAACTTTCGCTTTAGAGTATAAGTGCAATCCCGGGGGGAGACTCAAATCCACTGCATATGGTAAGATACATTAACAATGACAATATTTTTAAAACAGTTAATAACATACAGAAAAATAAATTCAGTTTGCTGTTTTTGACTCTGAAACTCACAAGGAGTGTCATCAGTACATACATTGACAGCAATTGCACTATGTTGTATACATGCATAAACAATTACAAGACATGTTTTTTAAGCCTCCCTACGGAGATTTACTGCACATGCTCAATTTCTGCTGAAAATAATAACCAGGATTGGCAAGAAATCTGAAAAAAATTGCCAAAAGTTTTTTTGTAATTCCTTCAATTCCCACTCCACTTACTCTGCTGCATTTCGTAGTAATATGGTTTTTAACAAATGCTTTTATTCTGCAAATGAAAAAGTAATTTGCCCTATTTTAAGTTCTACAAACTATGACTGAGACCGTTTGAATTTAACTACAACCTCTTAAATATTTCTTATGTTCCGCGTTGTTGTTATTCTCGTGCTTACGAAGCAAGATGTAGATCACGCTAATATTCCTAATTTAATATGTAACCTTTGCTTATTAAACTTTAAATTGTGTCACATAGTACTCAAGATGCAGCTGCTATGGACCGGTTGCAATTTGCGTCCGCTATGTCGTTCAATGAAAAATATTTGAAAGATTTTTAAAAAATATAGTAGTCAATGATTCATGTCGATTGACTTTGTACGAACTTATAAAATCAGAATTAGCCAAGTATGATATTGCAACATCAATTATTATTTCTTGTTAATTTGACGGAGCAACAAATATGAAAGGATGCTATAATGCTCTACAAGTTTAGTTCAAAAAGGAAAACAAAGATTTTATTTACACTTACTGTACCTAACTTGGTAGTAGCTGATTCGATACTAACGTTACTCCTAGCAGAAAACTTATTTAGGTTGGTGTAAGAATCTGCCGTTTTTCACCAACACGTGGAATGGCTGTATGGGAGAGGGAAACAAAAAGAAAACATATTGTACATGAAAAACTGCACAGGTTGCAAGAAATAACAGCCACAAGATGGAGGAGCAAATATAAAGCACTTTCTTCGATTATCGATGAGGGAATTTTAAGATGCGAGAGAAGTGCAAACTCAGGGAAAGTATTCCATTTTATTACCGTTTTAAAAGAAATATCAAATGGAAGTTTTGAATGCAAATCTAAATTCATGGCAAGGAATTTGATTAGTAAATATTCTAAATTTAAAAACTTATTTATGTATATTGTTTTACTAGATTTATTTCTTCTTACATATCCTACTTCAAATTATTTACGAAGTAAAACTATTATAAAGTAAGGGATAAAATACTATAAGGCAAAATTATTCTACAACCTGGAACTTGGTACAGAAGCTGCTTCAAAAAGTGGGATAAAAGGAGTGATAAATACTTTCAGATTCTGTATTCAAAAACAAAATATTATGCAAGTACAGGTAATAGCAAAGTAGAAGATAATAATATTTATGTTGAAGTAGGGTAATGCTTGTTGAAAAATCAATGGACGAAGCTCCTTGAATCTCAACTGCTCAAAACTATAAATTAGCCTTTTTAAGTATTTTAGATTGTGCCAGGACAATTATCGAAGGAAGATTTAGTCGATTGATTCCTAGTTAGAATCAAATAAAATTAATGAAATTGTAATGCTAATTCAACTAATGCTATAGTTTTCCAACGGAAGTCCTTTGTAGTATTTCTAAACTTTGTAAAATTGAAAAAGACCAGTTATTTTTAGAGCTGAAACAGTTTGTAGATCAGTATGAAAGTTTTACAATGGTTGAAAAAATATAATTGAAAGAATATAAGACAATTTTTGAATAAAGCTGAAGAAATCTGAGAATACGTTGATGTAGAATATGAATTTGAAGAAGACAAAAATTTTTATGGTTACTCCTCTGACAAGAAACCATGTTTTCTGTGCTTTTCTGTTATTTTTGAACTATCACACAATGTAGAATGTTTATCAACCTGTATATAGCTTACAAGTTTGTACTAACCATACCTTGTGGAAAAGTCACCTGCGAAAGTGTGTTTTCTAATAGTTAAGAACCGACTTATGTCTACTTTAAGCCAAAACCTTATGTCTAATCTTTTTTTCATGAATGTAGAAAGAGACTTATTTTATTATTTGGATAAAGACGCTTTTATAGATGACGTAGCCAGGCTCAATGAAGAAGTGGCCAAAAAGCTGTTAGGTTAGCAAACAGCCATTCACAATCACATAACCTGTCTTAGTTCGCTGTATTTGTACCAAGGTATAGTAGAGTCATTTTGCTCTTTGTTATAAAATCTATTTTACAATTTGTAAAAATTAAATCAAAATTAAAGAGGGCATTATTTTTTTTCAATATGGCATGTTCGGTATTGAAAATGAAGTGTAACGTTTACGGTTCATTTACAGGGACACTCAAAAGTATTCCGTTACATGACGGTCTATGGGGAAATATCGTATGCGATGTATTTTAATGATCTTACACATTTTTAAGAATATTGAAACTTATGTATAACTCTGGGGTGTACTACAAAGCTCTTATTTTTTAATCTGGTGTGCATATAATTTGTTGTCCATTTACAGGGACACACAAAAGTATTTGGCTACAGTACTGAATAATAATTGCTGTAAGTGTGTTTGCATTGTAGTATGCGATTTAAACTTTTTTTTTTAGATATTACTTAGCGAATATATGTTCTATAGATCATATACAGGGCTACACAAAAGATCTCAAGTACATTTCCATTCATTGGCGGACATTGCTGGCTAGAAATTTTTAACTGCACTATGCATCTAATTTAACAGACTTTTAGCATACAACGTAATGTACATACAAATCTATAGATCATATAGAGGGCTGCTGCACAAAAAATTGGATATTTTTGCGATTATTGATGGTAATTTCAATAATTGTAGAACAACTGTATTATGCATTTTATAAGTTGTTCATTTAGACATCTTTTACCTTAATAAACTGTAAAAATTTATTATATTAGGTTGAGCCAAACGTTCTGGAAAATTTTTAATCTAATAGTTACCAGAATTTGTATCGTATATATGAGTACTAGTGGTATATCTATAACAGGAGTTCAGGAATTCGATTATGGCCTCTTTCGATCAATGCAACACTTTTTCAAGGGCCGTTGATTTGAATCCTTTAATGAAGTTGAAAAAGCATGTCAAGAGTTTTTTTATTCGAAGGAGCCGCCATGGTACTTCCAGCAAACCCGGAATCTGGCAGAACGATGGCATAAAGTCGTGGACTATGATGGTCTCTACTTTGAGAATAGTCCTTGTTGCTTTTGTTGTTAATTTGCGCATAACAACGCATCTTTCACAAATTTCCCAGAACTTTTTGCTCAACCTTGTAGTTTCTGAATGTGTTGGAAAATATTATATAATCTTTGCTGGACGCATGATTTTTCGTTCTTGTTAATATTTACTTAGGTATTATAGTAGGATTTAGATTATTATGGCTTCAACACAGTGATTTGGTTGCCTAAAACTAAAGACATTTTCCCCCTCTCACTTTTAAGTTACAGACAACTCGTAATTAATTAGTATATTTATTTTTTCTAACATGGAACTAGTTCAGATACTGTATATAAAATAATATAAATATTTATTCTAAAAGTAAGTAAACTACAACAGAAAAAGATTATTTTTTTTACTCAAGTGTTAGGGTGTATCAAAAGTATTTTTGTGTTTAGGATACCTCTATATCTATATGAAATGCTACAGATAGCACTACCTCATAATTAATGACCAGTGAAAAATGCTATATTTAAGAGTATATGTTCCTCCTTATTATATTACGCCAATGTCTAATATTTTATCTATTTATAGGTTATATAATGGTTGATACAAATATTGAAATATTATCCATCTTTAAGACATTATTTTAAAATTGGTCATAAAGTTGCTGAAGCATCTCGTAAAATTCGAGAAGTTGAAGGGGATGATACAATCAGCAAATTTACAGCCTAAAACCGGTTCAAACTTTTTAAGGGAGATGACTTCTCATTTAAAATGAAACCCAGAAGTGAGAGGAAATCACTTATTAGTCTAGAAGATTTGAAACAAAGGGTGGAGATTAAACAACCACCAGCACACGGAAACTTTCAGAGGAGCTAGGACCGTCCTATGACAAGATATGCCAAGTTTTACATAAACAACAGAAAATGCACAAGAACTCTAGAGAAGTTCTTTATGAACTGACTAAGCAGCAAGCAAATCACAGAGTGGAAATGTGCAAAACTTACAGGATTTGCAGTTTTTCAAATGCAAAGTGACATATGTGGAAAAATGGATATATCTACGGAACTCAGATAATAGAGAAATAATTGTCGGATGTGGTACAATCAGTCCAAAATGTTACAAAACAAGCGCGGTTTGAAAAGAAGTTCATGGTCAAGGTCTGGCGGAATTTTGAGCATGTCATTCATTTTGAAATCATTCCACATGGTCGATGAGTCAATTGCAACTCTGAAATTCACTGTGAACAGATGGACAGGATGTATGCTTCTTTAAAAGCAAATGGCCTGCATTAGTTAACAGAGAGAGACATTTTCTCCAACAAGACAATACAAGACCGCACACGTGTCGCAATAAAGTATAAAAGCTTGACGGAATTGAACTTTTACCTCATCTCGCACATAGTCCGGACCTTGCTCCTTCGATCGTCACATGTTTCATTCTATGGTCATCATTTTTTGGGGGGAAAGCGCTTGTGTAATGTTTACGATCTGGAACAGGGTTTTCTAGGCTTTTTTGCTTCCAAATCCAAAGATTGGTATCAAAATGGTATTGTTCAATTTTCAGGAGGATGAAAAGAAACCATAGAATTTCATGATTTATATATTGATTTGTGATAGATTTATTTTACATTGAAATATTGCAGCAAAGATTTCACTCTGAAAACGAAATTACATTTAAAAACTTAATATTTTCCAAGCGACAAAATAGCTAAATGTGGTTTTTAGGCACGTAAGCCTAATTTTCAAAAAATAAATATTCTAATATTTTATTCCCTCTAAATTTCCGGGTAAGGGGCCCTTTTCAATCTCTAGCCGAGGGCCCACAAAGGCGCCAGTCCGGACCTGAATCTCTTCACAACTTACTGTTTCCTTTCGGTTTCCTATATCTTTGACAACGGCAAAAAAGTGGAATCCACCTCAGAACTGTAAAAAGCCTCCTCCACCCCCGGAACCGAAAATATCTTCCCGGAGGAAAATGTCTGAATTCATCACTGCAAATCAAATACTCCGTAGAAATTAAGAATTCAAAGAAAATGAATACAAATACATATAAAATAAAAGAAATTTCGGACAAAATTTATGGCAAAACATGCAAAAGATATTTTTTATATTTATATAGGCCTAAACTGTATAAAGAAATTGTTCCAGATATACAAAAAAAAAAAAAAAAAAAAAAAAAAAATCTAAATTAAAATTTTCAAAAACTTGCATGAATATAATCCATAATATAAAATATTAAAACATAAAAAATAGTGTCCAAAGCGTTCAGCCTCAAAATTCATTACTTACTTTTCAAATTTATGCTCCTATATCTGGGTCCAATTTAAAACTTTCAGGGGCAAGACTTGTATTCGTAAAATGTCGAAATTAATGGTCGACACCGGAATTTACAAAGAAATTTATTTAAAAATAAGTAAAAGCTTTTTCTCACATGCTTAATAAAAGTAAAATTTTCATTCCAATATTCTGGTGCCAATGTGACGTTTCGGAATTAAAATTAGGCGGTCCAAAAATGAATCACCGCCCCTGAAAGGGTTAAGCAACTCAAATTGGTTCAATTAAGGCAATGCGCAATTTTTTAAAACAGATAATCTCAAGACTAAGAAGAAAAACGAATCCAAACAAATCCGCGTGAAAAATATGCACAGTAAACACACAGGGCCGTAGCAAGGTCTTCAGAGCCCCCCCCCCCCCCAAACATATTTTTTGGGGACCCCCTCTAAGATTTTAGAGAAATATCTATATTTAATTTTCCACCCGAGTTCCATTTTATAACAATACCAGCGCAGTTTCGCTGGTCGAATTTTCCAAAACGAACTTCAAACTGAACGAATTTGTAGTTGGGCTGCACTGCTTTCGGCAGCGTACACCCATAGGGGTTATGTCCGCTCCGATCTTGAATCATACGAACCTTGAATCATTGTAATTTTTTTTTATTTAGATCCAGATTAAATTCAAATTTTCAACATTTCGTTCACGTTGCTACAGGAACAGATTTGATATTCTTACAACGTGAATTTAATCAAAGGACTTGCAAAATTTAACTGAGAATTCTTTCGTTTAGGAAAAAAATGTCAAAAAAATCGCCGAAGAACGCGAAAGAACGCCAAAAATTGCATAAAAATTTTCAAAGTTCATAGAGATCAAACTTTACTTATATTGGACTAAAAGATTGAAACCGGGTTTATTTTTTTTTTACGAATATTAAAAAAAACTACCAGAAAAGTGAAAAAGCTAAAAATCGCATAAAAATTCTCGAAAATTTTAAAAACAGCAGAGGACAAAATTTGGCAAAAATGTTTGAAACTGAATTCCTTTTACAAATGTTATAAATTACTAAGTATTGCTCATAAACAAAATAAATAAATAAAAAATATGGAAGTCGTTTTCGTATTTTCAATTTTCTCTTCAGTTTGACAATGCCATCCGCGTGGCCCAGAAAGATTTTTTTTAAGCAGGAAATATTCACTTATAACAATTTTTTTTCCCGCTCGGATTAGTGCCTTTTATTAAATACATATAGAAGGTACGGATTTACTAATTAAAAAAAAAATACTTTTGGGATGTTGTTTTCATACATTCCGGTTTTCTCCAGTTTAAAATTGTCACCCAAGTTGAAATTTAAGAAGAAAAAAATACCTTCGGATAGAAGATACCTTTCTTTGGGCATGGTTGACGGTTTCCTAGTAGCTAATAATAAAGACAGACGTTTGTCTGTCCAGAGTTTTTCTTTGTCTGACCAGATGTTTTTCTGTTCCGTACAAAATTTGACAAGAAGGTTACCTATATGCCTAAGTTGCTCGAAACAGGTTTTTAAATTTTTTGATTCGAATTTTTTTCATTTATTTTTTACGATATTTTTTGTATTTTTTCGAGTTTCGTGCTTTTTTCCCCACATTCATAAAAAGAATCTATTTTCAATCCATCTTTCCATTTTAGCCGAATATAATAGTCTTCTTCGATTTTTAAATATTTCGCGAATTTTTTATGTGATTTTTAACTTTTTTTCGCGTATTTTTTTACATTAGTAAAATAATCAGGTTTCAATCTTTTAGCGCGATGTACTAAATTTCGTCCTTTTTGCGATTTTTGAATTTTTCACGAACGTTTTTTTTTTCCTTTTTAAGACCCCTGTGATTCGAAGAGATTTTATCTCACATTTGAAGAAACTTTCGTCTTTAGAAAGGAAAATTTCTAGAAATTTTGATGTTTGATTCGCGACTTCTTCGTGTTATGAAGGAAAAAAGTCATACGTTCAGATTCTAATCATCAAGTTCAGTTTCTAATAGGGAAAAGTACAATGCAGAAAAGTTGGCGGAACACTCCTGTGATTCGATTTGGCAAAAATGCATCTTCATATTTAGTAAGGATGTTAGGTAATTTCTATGTTAGATTGGTGAGTTTTCTATATTTTCGCGGAAAATGAGAAAATCAAATCAAAGCTCTTTTTGTGTGTGTGTGTTTGAATGAAAGAAAAAGTTACGGAAAAAATCCTCAGTTTACTGATTTCTTTCTTTCTTTCTTTTCTTTCTTTTTTTTTTTTTTTTTTTTTTTTTTGCCCCTTGGAGAGAGATTGTAAAAGGAACTCAGTTTCTATCTTTTATCCCAATATAGTAAAAATTTTACCATCTGTGGCACAGATTTTTGACATCCCTAAAAGGAACCAGGTTTCAGTCTTTTAGCTCAATATAGAAAATATGTCCATAGAAATTTCTGAATTTTTTACGAACGTTTTATGTGATTTTTAGCGTATTTTTGTCTTTCACGGCGATTTTTTCACATTCCAGTTGCAATCTTTTGGCTCGATATAATCAATTTCCTCTCAGCGATTTTTGAATTTTTGCCCAATTTTTTATAAGATTTTTACACTTTTTTTTTTCGCGTTTTGCGGAGTTTTCTTGACATTTTTTTTTTTCTGAAACCGAAGAATTATCCAGTAGATTTTGCTGCTGTCATAATTAAGCTGAAGTGGAAAAATAACAATTTTGATCCTGTAGCAACGCGAGCTACGATGCTGGAAAATTTTACTTTTATCTGGACACTATCACTTTTATCGAAAAAAATCATCGAAATTCGAAAAATATCGAAAAATTCAATGATTGTTTGATTCAAGATCGGAGCGGGAATATCCGGAACAGGTTTACGCTGCGGAAGGCAGTGAAAGCCCCCCAATGGAGAACTCCAAAAAATAGGTTATTTTTTTAAAAAAGCAATTAGCGAAGCTCTGCTAGTAGATTAAATAAATACACAATGTAATTTATGTATAGTTAACATAAGTAATTTATCGAGACAAGAGAAATGAAATGTTCAAAACGAAACAGGTCGAACATAAGGGGATAGGCGGCATATGCAATGCACATAGATGCCCGCTTATTGGGGTCCCCAACGAGATTAAGAAGCTTATATTTTTTTGAACATTTGAAAAAAATAATGAGGCTTAAAAGTTTTGAATCTTGAGTTCCGAATTTTGCTCACTTTTAAGAACGGCCCCCAAAAAGAAAATTTATAAAGTATTTGTAGCCTGCAAAATTTCTTTCATCTTGGCCCCTTTAAAAAGAATGGTAGCTATAGAAAAAAAGGGCATATCTGTTTTGGTTAAAAGAAGTAATAGTGTTAAGAAAATTTTTAACCTTATTGGGGCCCCCAACGAGATTAAAAAGCATATTTTTAAAACATCTGAATAATAAAATTTGGGCCTAAAAGTTTTGAATCTCGAGTTCCAACTTTTCCTCACTTTTATAGGGGGCCCCAAAAAAGTCAATTAAAAAAGTATTTAGAGCCTGCAAATTTTCTTTCAACTGGGCACCTTTAAAAAGAATCGTGACTGTAGAAAGAAAGCACATTTGGTTGAAAGAAGTAATAGTATTAAGGAAGTTTTTAAACTTATTGGGCCCCCCATCGAGATTAAATAGCATATTTTTAAAACACTTGAATAATAAAAAAGGGGCCTAAAAAGTTTGAATCTTGGGCTCCAACTTTTCCTCACGTTTATAGGGGGCCTTAAAAAAGACAATTCAAAAAGAATTTAGAGCCTGCAAAATTTCTTTCATCTGGGAACCTTTAAAGAGAATGCCCCTATAGAAAAAAGCCCCCTAGCTATAGAAAAAAAGGGCATATCTGTTTTGGTTAAAAGAAGTAATAGTGTTAAGAAAATTTTTAACCTTATTGGGGCCCCCAACGATATTAAAAAGCACATTTTTAAAACATTTGAATAATAAAAATTGGGCCTAAAAGTTTTGAATCTTGAGTTCCAACTTTTCCTCACTTTTATAGGGGGCCCCAAAAAAGTTTATTAAAAAAGTATTTAGAGCCTGCAAAATTTCTTTATCTGGGCACCTTTAAAGAGACCACTGGCTATAGAAAGGAAGCACATTTGGTTGAAGGAAGTAATAGTATAACGAAGTTTTGAAACTTATTGGATTCCTAAGTGAGATTTAAAAGCATATTTTTTAAACATTTGAATAAAAAAATGGGCTTAAAAGTTTTGAATCTTGTGTTCCAACTTTTTCGCTCTTATATAGGGGGCCCTAAAAAAGACAATCCATAAGAATTTAGAGTCTGCAAAATTTCTTTCATCTGGGAACCTTTAAAGAGAATGCTGGTTATAGAAAGAAAGCACATTAGTTTGAAGGAACTGATAGTATTAAGGAAGTTTTGAAACTTATTGGGACTCCCAACGAGTTTAAAAAGCACGTTTTTTAAGCATTTGAATAAAGTGAGGCCTAAAAGTTTTTAATCTTGGGCTCCAACTTTTCCTCAAGTTTATAGGGGGCCCTAAAAAAGACAATTAAAAAAGAAATTAGAGCCTTCAAAATTTCTTTCATCCGGGAACCTTTAAACAGAATACTGGCAATAGAAAGAAAGCGCATATCTGTTTTGGTCAAAAGAAGTAATAGTATTAAGAAAGTTTTGAACCTTGTTCGGGCCCCCAATGATATTAAGAAGCATATTTTTTAAACATTTGAATAATAAAAATTGGTCCTAAAAGTTTTGAATCTTGAGTTCCAACTTTTCCTCACTTTGATAGGGGGCCCGAAAAAAGTCAATTAAAAAAGCATTTAGAGCCTGCAAATTTTCTTTCATCTGGGAACCTTTAAAGATAATGCTGGCTATAGAAAGAAAGTGCATATGTGTTTTGGTCAAAAGAAGTAATAGTATTAAAAAAGTTTTGAACCTTGTTGGGGCCCCCAACGAGATTAAAAAGCATATTTTTAAAACATTTGAATAAAAAGATGGGGCATAAAAATTTTGAATCTTAGGCTCCAACTTTTCCTCACCTTTATAGGGGGCCCTTAAAAAGACAAAAAAGAATTTAGAGCCTGCAAAATTTCTTTCATCTGGGAACCTTTAAAGAGAATGCTGGCTATAGGAAGAAAGTGCATATCTGTTTTGGTCAAAAGAAGTAATAGTATTAAGAAAGCTTTGAACCTTGTTGGAGCCCCCAACGATATTAAAAAGCACATTTTTAAAACATTTGAATAATAAAAATTGGGCATAAAAGTTTTGAATCTTGAGTTCCAACTTTTCCTCACTTTTATAGGGGGCTCCAAAAAAGTTAATTAAAAAAGTCTTTAGAGCCTGCAAAATTTCTTTCATCTGGGCACCTTTAAAGAGACTGCTGGCTATAGAAAGAAAGCACATATCTGTTTTGGTCAAAAGAAGTAATAGTATTAAGGAAGCTTTGAACCTTATTGGGGGCCCCCAACGAGATTAAAAAGCATATTTTTAAAACATTTGAATAAAAAGATGGGGCCTAAAAGTTTTGAATTTTTGGCTGCAACTTTTCCCACCTTTATAGGGGGCCCTAAAAAAGACAAAAAAGAATTTAAAGCCTACAAAATTTCTTTCATCTGGGAACCTTTAAAGAGAATGTTGGTTATAGAAAGAAAGCACATTTGTTTGAAGGAACTGATAGTATTAATGAAGTTTTGAAACTTATTGGGACTCCCAACGAGTTTAAAAAGCATGTTTTCTAAGCATTTGAATAAAAATGTGAGGCCTAAAAGTTTTTTATCTTGGGCTCCAACTTTTCCTCCCGTTTATAGGGGGCCCTAAAAAAGACAAAAAAGAAATTAGAGCCTTCAAAATTTCTTTCATCTGGGAACCTTTAAAGAGAATACTGGCTATAGAAAGAAAGCGCATGTCTGTTTTGGTCAAAAGAAGTAATAGTATTAAGAAAGTTTTGAAGCTTGTTGGGGCCCCCAATGATATTAAGAAGCATATTTTTTAAACATTTGAATAATAAAAATGAGGCCTAAAAGTTTTGAATCTTGAGTTCCAACTTTTCTTCACTTTTATTGGGGACTTTACAAAATTTCTTTCATCTGGGCCCCTTTAAAAAAATGGTTCCTGTAGAAAAAAAGCGCATATCTGTTTTGTTTGATGGAAGTAATAGTATTAAAGAAGTTTTGAACCTTTGGTTTTACCTTTTTCGCCCATTGATAGGTGCACCCCAAAAATACTAAAATACCATTTATTTTTTAAGTAGAACTTACAGCCTTCAAAAACTTTTATAAAGAATGGTGGATATAGAAGAAAAGCACATATCTGTTTTCTATTTCTAAATCTGATCAAGATCTTTGACAAAAAAAAAATGAATTTCGATAAAACACAATAAAATGTTATTAAAAATACATAAAAAAATTATTTAAAAAGTAAAAACATTCGGCTGAAAGATACAATAGCTCACTACTGGGCCCCTGACTTTGCTCAGCTCCCCCCCCCCAAAAGGGGGGTATGGGGAGCGGTCGCTACGGCCCTGTAAACACATGGATTTAGATATGTATATGAAAGCATAACAACTTACCTTAGTTTAAAAGCGGCGCACAGTGGTCCCAAATCGCGATTATGTGGCCAAAAATCAGAAAATCGAAGTTTCGTATTTCGAAATGAAATAAATTCCACATTATTTAGAAATATCTTAAGATTTATTTTCTTTAGTAGTTTGGTTTTATAAGCTCCCATGAATTCGCATTGCTTATGTGAAGTTGGGAGTTTTGAGCGTTTTCTGCTGTTGCGTGAATGTCAGGCAAATTCATTGCGTTCACACCCTAACTAAGAGCTTTTCAGATAGTTTGTTGTTTTTTTCTTTGCACTTCTTTGAAACACCATTAAATTACATATTTAATTTGATTTTTCGATTGCAAAAATCTCGAAAATTTTAAAAAGAGGAATTTTTTTTAAAAATACATAGTTTTAAGGAATTTTTGTACATAAAAAGTGATATATAAAAAAAGTCCTTTCGAATTCCTCGGACCCTTATAGTACAAAATGTAGAATAAACCTTCTAAAATCATATACCAAAAGATTTATTGTGACTTTTTGCGACTTTGTGAGAGCCAATAGTTTGAAGTTGAACATTGGATATTGCCAGTATCAGTCCAAAATCAGTAATCGGGTTTAAAGTCAATATAATTTTCGCACTGACCCAAAATTGTCAGTGTTTATATAATGCAACATTCTAATTAACATAACACTGTCAATTTCATTCTTTTTAATTCGTGGTGAGGGGGAGGGAGGGCTTTAGAGTTGGGGATGTTTTATATATATATATATTATTTGTTTTTACAATTTTTCCCTTCTTTTTTTCGTTTGTATCAAAAATAATATTAAAACTTGACCTTATTTTAAAAAGTACGTATTGAAAGTTCAGTTTATATATATATATATATTTTATACATGAGGACGTGAATTTCAAAACTCGCCTTATCCAAAATTTAAAAAATCGAGTTTTCTCTACCAATCTATTCTATTGGTAAACCTGCACAGAAAAAACACTATAATCTGTAAAAAAAATATTTTTATCCTTTATTTTTGGGCTCTTAAAATATTGGTTTGGTTTCAAAACGCGCCTTATCCACTAGGGAGTTGGCAACAAAACTAGCTTTATCCTTGGGCATGCGTAAGACCAACGAACGGCTAGCTTATCAGCTACTATTACGGTAATTTTCCTTCATTTCTCTGTGACCTGTTGCTATTTTCGTTTAAAGATTTTACCTGTTCTATTCATACAAACTAATTAAATAAGTTTTACAGCATGTCTTATGTGTAATGGGCAGTGAATAAACTCTAGCATTTTGTAGTGGAAGGGTGAAGAATAGAAAAAGAAATACGAACACATGGGCTAGTAAAGCATACACGCAAATGAAGATTAAAATGTAAGTTAAAAATGGGGAATCGCTTTCTATATTTCTTACTGTCAGAAGATGTTAAAAGGTTTAATTTTTATTCTCAGGCTTAAACCTAAGGCATTTCCGGGCTTTTCATAGGTATTACGATAAGGTACTATATAACAGTGGCGTACCCAGGATTTTTTATTTCGGGGGGGGGGGGGGGCTGACTTAAATTTTCATAAAGTTCTAAATCTTGCAAAACACGTTGAATTGTGTTATGAACGGAAATCATTTTTCTCAATAAGGCCGTAGCCAGAGGGGGAAAAGGGGAGGGGCAGGGGTGACTTTGTTCCGAATTTTCCGAAAATTTGAAAAAATTTGTTATCAGTCCGAAAATTCGGACTTAAAAAAAAATATCGCGATTTTTGACAAATGGCCGCCGAAAAAAATCAATTTCATCAATCGTTCGCAAAAAAATATCCAATTTCTTTAAATGATCAAACTTTAAAGAAACTTTTTCTTTAAACTTTCTTTCTTTAACTTACTTTCTTTAAAAAAAGAAACTTTTTCTTTAAAGGAAAAACCGGAATTTTTTCATAGGGCGCGGATAAAATGCGAAGTTTGTCAAAGGATCGCGAAAAAAAAGTCAAGTTTCGTCAAATGATCGCGGGAAAAACGCGAATTACGTCAAATGCTCGTGGAGGAATTTCGTCAAATTATCCCAGAGGAAACACTAATTTCGTCAAATGAGCACAGAAAAAAACCTGAATGTTATCAGAAGGCCGCAGAAAAAAAGCGAATTTCATCAAAAGGTCGCAGAAAAAACGCGAATTTCGAAAAAAAGATCGCTAAAAACACACATTCCGTCAAAGAGCTGCGAAAAAGAAGCTAATTTCGTAAAGGATAGCAAAAAACGCGAATTTCGTCAAAAGGACACGGAAAAACGTGAATTTCGTCAAAAGGCCGTAGAAAAACGCAAGTTTCATCAAAAAGACGAGAAAAAGCGTGAATTTTGTCAAAAAGCCGCGGAAAAACTCAAATTTCGACGAAGAATTGCAAAAAAACGCGAATTCCGTCAAAAGACCACAGAAAAAACGCGAATTTCTTCAAAGGGCCACAGAAAAAACGCAAATTTCGACAAAGGGTCAGTAAAAAAACACGCATTCCGTCAAAGGGAAGCGGAAAAAGTGCGAATTTCGTCAAAGGGGCACAGAAAAATGTGAATTTCGTCAAAAGGCCGCAGAAAAATGCAAATTTCATCAAAAAAGACGAGAAAAGAACGCAAATTTCGTCCGGAAAAAACGCAAATTTTGACGACGGATTGCGTAAAAAAACGCGAATTTCGGCAAATGACCACAGAAAAAACGCGAATTTCGACAAAGGATCGCTAAAAAAAACACGCATTCCGTCAAAGCAAAGCCGAAAAAACGCGAATTTCGTTAAAGGATCGCAAAAAAAGAAAAGGCAGGGTCACAAAGAAGGCCCACAGAAAAACGTGAATTTCGACGAAAGGCTGCGGAAAAAAAACGCATTTCGTCAAAAAGCGGCAAAAAAACCGCACTAATTTCTTCAAAAAGCCCTAAAAAAACCCCCACTATTTTCGTCAAAAAACCCGCGGAATAAAGCAAATTTCGACAAAGGATCTCGAAAAAAAACCGCGAATTTCGAAAAAAGATCGCTAAAAACGCGCATTCCGTGAAAAGGCTGGAAAAAAGGCTAACTTCGAAAAGGATCGCAAAAAACGCGAATTTCGTCAAAGGGACAGGGAAAAACGTGAATTTCGTCAAAAGGCCGCAAAAAACGCAAATTTCATTAAAAAAAACGCAAATTTCGGCAAAAATCCGTGGAAAAAACACAAAATTTGACGAAGCATTGCGTAAAAAAACGCGACTATCGGCAAATGACCTCAGAGAAAAACGCAAATTTCCTCAAAGGGCTGCAGAAAAAACGCAAATTTTGACAAAGGATCGCTAAAAAACACGCATTCCGTCAAAGGGAAGCGAAAAAACACGAATTTTGTTAAAGGATCGAAAAAAAGAAAAAGCAAGGTCACAAAGAAGGGCCACAGAAAAACGTGAATTTCGGCAAAAGCCTGCGGAAAGAAGCGAATTTCGTCAAACAGCAGCGAAAAAACAAAAAATGCGACCATTTTCGCGAAAAAACGCGAATTTCGTCAAAGAGCCAACGCGAATTTCATCAAAAAGACAAGAAAAAAAAGTGAATTTTGTCAAAAAGCCGCGGAAAAAAAGCAAATTTCGACGAAGGATTTCGTAAAAAAAAAGCGAATTTTGGCAAAAATCCCCCCCAAAAAAACTCGCGGAAAAAGGCAAATTTCGTCAAAAAGCCATGGAAAAAACACAAATTTCGACAAAGGATCACGAAAAAAAACTCTAATTTCGTCAAAGGGTCGCGGAAAAAAAACTAATTTCGTCAAAAGATCGCGGGAAAAGGCAAATTTCGTCAAGGCGTCGGGATAAAAACCTGAATTTCATCAAAGGATCGCGTTAAAAACACATACAAATATCTGTGTTTATTTTTATATGTATAGTTTTTAAACTGAAATAATATACTGAACTAAATTTTTAGAAACTGGTTAGCTCGAACCCAACTTGCAGGAATCTACACTCAGCCTGAAACTGACCTGAAATGAAAACAGAGTTAACCCAAACTACAACAAAAATAATTAGCGGCAGGAAGGGATTTCCTCTTCTTCACCCCTCTGCTGTAACCTTTCAGAAAATTTGGTGTGAATTTCAGAATTTTTTTTTTTTTACTCAGAATCAAATCTCGGGAGTAGGGGGGAGGGCACGCGTTCGATCCTGAGACCGTCCCACATCGAAATATGTTGAAAAGTGTTACTGGGTTTTTTTTTTATATACTTTCTTTTAAATAAAAGTCGTTATAACTTAAAATCTATAAAATTGTTCTTCCAACCCCCCAAACTAAATTCTGGCTACTGTTCTTGTTTAACAATAAATTAATATTGTAACAAACACAAAATATTTTTATACACATATATAAAATAAAGACTTTGTTTATTATTTGTGCATTGCACAAGTAGTAATAAGGACTTTAAACCGTTCCAGAGGAAAAATACTGGCTGCAAATTTAAGACAGAATAGGAAGATAAGTGGGAGGGTGGGGAACGTTACCGACCTCCAAAGATGTCTTTGCAGTCAAACAAGAAGTCACTGTGTATCTTACAGATACGAGAAAGTAATCGAGTGTTAAAAACAAAAGTTAATGAATATCATTCACAGTCAGCTCTTCCGCGCATATATAGTGCCTGACTTCCGACTTAGCCAAAATTCTGAAGAGATTAGCTAAGGTGTCACTATGCACAAATATGGGGATGACAAGAAAGACATGTGCGATGCATGACAAATATATATATATAATTGAATTGATCTAAAAAGTAAGAAGTAAATTTTTTTACCATTTTGGCAGGTAAAAGAGGTTTAGTCCCATCCCAGATAGCAATTTGAATTTGCAGAAAATTTTCAGCAATCTTACTTTGCAAAGTTGCAGCAAGCTCAGCATGACAAGCCTGAAAGTTCATAACAAGACTGCAACAAGATTATGCAAACTCCGAAGTCACCATACTTTGAACTTGCAGCTAACTTGTCGTGCAAGTTGCAGTCTTGTTCTTCAAATTGACTGCAGACTCATAGCAAACTAGTAATATTGCCATGCAAATGCATTGTAAACTTGCAATCTAGTCATGACACACTATCTGCAAATGCATTGCAAACTTGGATTCTTGTCATGTCAAGCTATCTGCAAGTATGCTGTAATTTCATAGCAATGTTGTTAATTCTCTGAATTTTACGTGTAGTACAGGTAAAATAAGATTTTTTGAGACAAGTGATGGCCATTCACCAAAACTTGGGAAGAGCTTCGTTTTGATATTCGAAATGAAGATCCGATGAGTGCTAAAAAATAAAGTTGTTGTACCCTGTTTTGGGGACAAAATACGGAGGCATTTTTAGCTCAGGGAGGGGGAGGGGTGGCACTCAAAACGTTTCATGTAAGTGAAGTAGAACATTGTTTATTATGTAATTTATAATTCCGAATCAAACAAAATAATCTGCAAGTCGATACGATCATTTCTTACAAAGTTAAGTAGGTTTTATGAATACAAAGTCGAAAATTATACTTGTGCAGGTAAAATAGGTTTTTACAGTAATAACTGATTCCTATTCAGGAAAATTTGAGTAAAACATCGTTTTGGCACTAGAAATTAAGATACGTTGAGTCCCCAAAAATTAATGTTGTTTATCGTATTTTGGAGGCAAAAGTGGACATTTTAACACGAGAGGGGGGGGGGGGGGGAGGACAGAATTCAATATTTTTTAAATAGGTCAAGTGGGATATAGTTTCGTATGTATCTTTTAATTCTGCTTCGAATAAAGCCATCCGCAAGTCGATACGATCATTTGTGAGACAGTTACAGCAGGTTTTATGAATACAAAGTGGAAAATTATACTTTATTTTTAGCATAGTTTTGTCACATTTATTTTATGTTCAAAACATGTTCTTTATATCATATTAAATCATTAAGTTTAATCATTATAATATCAAAATCCTTAAATGTCTTCAAAATAGCAATAATCAAAATCAGAATCATTTGAGTTTACTCCATAGCCATTTAAGTTGCCAAAATCCACTTATATCCTGCCTTAACTTTGTAATGAATGATCGTATCGGCTTGCGTACGGTGTCATTTGATTCAGAATTAAAAACATCATAACAAACGGTACCCCATTTGACCTATTCAAATAATTTCAGTTCTTCTACCTTACAGAGTTAAAGCGTCCTCCCCCCCCCCAAAAAAAAAAAAAAAAAAAAACAAACAAACAATAAAACTACTTTACTTTTTGGGAACTTATTGGATCTTCATTTCTAGTGTCAAAATGAAGTTCTTACCAAGTTTTCGTGAATGGCCATAAGTTGCTGCTGTAAAAACCCATTTTACCTGCAGTAAAGTATAATTTTCGACTTCGGATTCATGAAACCTGCCGTAACTATGTAGCGAAAGATCGTATCGACTTGCGGATGGTATCATTCGATAAAAAAAAAAAAAAAAAACATAATAAACGATAACCCTCTGTTGACCTACTTAAAATTTTTTTAGCTTTGCCCTTCCCCTTCCCTGAGTTAAAAATGCTCCCCAAAACATGGTTAAGTAACTTTATTTTGGGGGGATTCAAGGATCTTCATTTTTTTGTGTAAAAATGAAGTTCTTCCCAAATTTTGGTGAATGGCCATCAGTTGTCGTATATTACTCACTTATTGGTATATATATTTTGTGCGTGTTTTGTGCAAGATTCCGCATAATCGGAGGTTTGTCAGATGCTAAACATTTTTATGCTATACAGGGTGTATCTAAACTCTTGGGCAAAACTTTAAGGGGTGATAGTGCACATCAAGACAAACAATATTAAATAGGAAACTGAGGTTCCCAAACGTCTTCCGAATGAGATAGGCGCCATTAAAGTTTAGGGTCCAAAATTTCAAATGATTATAAAAAACGGAAAAATTGGTCGATTCGTTTGCGGTTTTCGCTAAAACTATTCTTTATGTCAGTATTTTCTTGAAAACGAATTTTAAAGGTAAAGTTCAAAAAATTCCGATGGAGGGCGCTTTAGACTTTGGAGTAACGAACAACTATTTTTTACCGTTATTTTTTGTATTTCATTAAATACTTTTAAAAGCTTAGACTTAAACTTAAATTTTGAGCTCAAAATCTGAATTGTTGGGAGTGGTTAAGTAGCGCAAACTGAACTGTGTTCAGGAATTGAAATTTAACCCCCCCCCCCCCCCTGAACACAGTTCAGTTTCCGCTACTTAGCCACTCCCAACGATTCAGATTTTGAACTCAAAATTTAAGTTTAAGTCTAAACTTTTGAAAGCATTTAATGAAATACAAAAAATAACGGTAAAAAATAGTTGTTCGTTACTCCAAAGTCTAAAGCAACCTCTATCAGCATTTTTTGAACTTTACCTTTAAAATTTATTTTCAAGAAAATGCTGACATAAAAAATAGTTTTAGCGAAAACCGCAAACAAATCGACAAATTTTTCCGTTTTTTATAATCATTTGAAAATTTGGACTCTAAACTTTAATGGCGCCTGTCTCCTTCGGAAGACGTTTGGGACCCTTAGTTTCCTATTTAATATTGTTTGTCTTGATGTATACTATCACACCTTACAGTTTTGCCCAAGAGTTTAGATACACTCGGTATAGACTGAGTAGACAAGGACTTATAGTTTAAAGTAGATTCGAAAGCAATTCTAATTTCTTATACAACTAGCTGCCCCTGGCGACCTGTTTGGTTTTACTTAAAATATATAGTATCATTGTATCATGCTTTTTTTATTATTCATAATTCAATTTACTTGCTCAAATCTTCGCCAAATCAGAAGATTCTGATAGATAAATCAAGAACTCTGTACTTTTATGTCAGCAGGGTGTAGGTGATAATGGCCAAATATCCAAAATCCCATTGCATTTTTTTTATTGCATTAATTTCATTTAAAATATAACCCTTTCATTCATTTTCCTTAAAATGCATAACTAATTTAAAACAGAGAATTTTCAAATCCAAGACTTTCACTTATTTCAAAAGAATTAATAAAAAAAAACCCTGATAGATAACATAAACCAAGACATTTAATTTTAACATTAAAGCATTGTTTTAAGTTATCATGTGAAAAATAAAAAATGCTATTTGCGAGATTTGCACCTGGTTAACATAAAAGTACCAAGAATTCTTTGCGATCATGCGGCAACATTTCATATATATTTGTTGTTACGTATTTCATCTTTCTTTACAAATACAATCACTTAGGCATTTATGCTTCATGTCCATTTGCTTATCAATTGCAATATGTTCGATAACGCAGATTTTTAAACCTATTATCTTCCGTAATCGGGTCAATGGCCAATTGGCGTGTTTTAGCTAATAAGATTTGGTGCAATGGAATATTTTTTGTGAAAATCCTTTAATGATAGCTACATTTACATTAAGCTATATTGTTGCTGATATTCTTTTTGTTACACTTTAATCTTGGCAGTAGACTCGATTACGGAAGATTAGGTAATCAAATATCTTAGCTGAAATTCATCAATCTGATTTTATGTACTTAACAAATGCATATCAAAATACTGTTTTGAATGCATTTGGTCAATAAGAATGGTAAGTGTGTTCGGCAATTAACAATCATCATTTTGCATGATCTATCTTCTCGAGATGGATAAAAAATAAATAGAAAATGAGTTGATCATTCGTTTTAAAATTTTATTAATTAACGATTTTTACAGGTGCTGGATTTATTTGCATTTAACTTATATTAACCCCTTGAGGCGCGGTGGGATATATTTTATCTCACCTACGATTAATGAGGATTTGCACCAGAAAAAAATTATTAAATTTTACTTTTCTAACTTTGGTGGGAAAAAGTCGTAAACTTGCTTTTCCTTATTTGGCAATAAATCTTTTTGCGGATTCCGGCGTGAATCCGACATTTCAAAAACACAATTGCTTGCCCCTCAAAGGGTTAAGGAAAGATCGGTTATTTTTAAGTTAGCCGGGAAAAGTGATAAATCCCCAAATATTGTTTCCCTTACCATCATTCATATCGCATTCATTTCATTTAAAACACACAGCTTTCATTTCAAATACATTCCTTTAAAAAAAAATGTATCATAAACTTAAAATACATTGTTTTTGACTTGCCTCAATTAAAACACAAAATAAAAAATAACAAAAACAGAAACATTTTATCTCAGAATCAAAGAATTGTTTCTTATTTACGCCCTCAAAAAATATGCAAAAAAAAAAAAAAAAAAATGCTAGCAGGTTTGATTTTCTAAACAAACTTATACATATTATTTATTGCTTGTCATTAAGAAAAAATTATGGAACTCATTCCTTTCTGAAATAAATTTCATAAATAGCTATCAATATACAAACTTTTATTGGACACACCACACAAACATTTCTCTCATAATTTGCATACATTAATATTAAATGTTTTTAAAGGCAAGTAAGAAAACTGTAATAAATTTAAAAAGGCAAAAGAACATCCTAAGATAATTAGAAAATTAAACTAAAAATAGGATAATTGAATTTGCAAACTTAATAGCCATGTATTTCATCAAATAAAACTTATTTACGGATTTAGTAAGATATTACTTTTTTTACTGTAACATAAATAAATGTTTATTAGAAATACCACACATTCTGGATATTAACCTTTAACTGATGTCCCAGAAATTATCACATATCTAGTGTGAAGCGGTCTGTGAGACCGCTGCAACGAAAGATGAATAAAATGCACGACTAACTCATAGTATGGTGTTTTTGTACTAAACTTTTTGCACAGAAGTGTTATAATTAAAATTCACCTATTCAAAAGTCTCTGGTGATAGTACAAAAGTTCCAAACGGAACAAAATTTCGATAGTGTTTGTAGTTAAACTGAAAATTGGAAGTTAAACTGCAAAAATTGAAAAAAGCCGCGGTCTGAGAGACCGGTAACATCAGTTAAAGGTTATCACTGCATTTCAAAAGATTTTCTTTTTTATTCTAAGATTTTTTTTAATGACACAACAGAAAAATACAATTTAAAGGTTTTTCAGGAAATAAGCATGCTTGCCTGTTTATTGATGAACTTTTTAGCTAATTTTATCAAAGATAATATAATTTATATGTTTTTGCAGCCAAAATGTAATATATATATATATAATTTGAATTTGAAAAGCTATTATGTCTATTATTTGAAATTATTATTTGAAAAGCTTCAAAAATTTAAAAAAGACAAAGTTGTAATAAAACAATACTACTTATAAAATAGTTACAAAGTTTATTTTTACTCACATACAAATAACAGTTTATAAATATCAGTATTATAAAGCATTATTTTCTACATATTTTGAGTTAAGAGATTGTTCCCTAGACAAAACACACAAAAAATAATTGAAAAAATAAATATTTAAATATATTTAACACTTTCCTGTTCTCCTCCCCCACCTCAGTCTGTTGCATCATGCAATTTTTCCATATTCTAATCCATGTTTTTTAATGTCTCTGCATCTGAGGAAAAAAAAAAGAATATATTTAAAAAAACCACAGGTTTCAAGAATTCTGTCTACAGTTAGTTTTTAAGGTGATCATAAACTACAACTTCTCAGTTAACAAAACTACCTTGATGTTAAGGGTGGAATTGCCGGGAGGTAATAAAACTTAGTAGAAACAATTAAATCGATTTTGCCGAGCGATAAGCCTGATCTTTCAAACTGAACTTTCAGGCAAACCAGACTCGACAGTAATATGGGTTGCGCTTCTGGCAAATTACACAATACATAAGAATAAAGATGACTAAACAAAGACATAATTAGCACAAACAATTTATTTACTATATTGTTTAGACCCGAGAAGAACATAAAGATAATTCATTCAGTTGGTTTGACATTTAATGTGAAATTTTTATCCCATGCGTTATCCCGTAAGAATGAACGTATCGAAATTAAACGTAAAGATTAATTAAACTTTTAAAGATTTAACCATTTAAAATAATTTTACTTCTTAAAATATTTGTTTTTTCCAAGAGCAAACAAGATAAACTAGTAGAAATCAGAACATTCTTTAGTAATAAAGTTTTAAATTCTTTACGCAGTCATCAAAGCATTACCAGCGACTTTATTAAATATTTGCGAAAACGATTATGATTCCGCGTCGATAGGTACATCGAGCATCCGTCAACCCCTTCACTGAGCACCTGCCAAGTAAAGTCAGTGTGTAACGAAAAAATACGATTTTCTCAAAAGTATGTAACTAGGATAATCGCTATAGTTTTCCTGTATGGCTTAAATAAACTTCTAGTACTATTTTTTCCATAATTTTATTTACAGTAGATTTGGTAATAGCGGGGAAGGAGGGGTGGGGGTGGGACAAATTTTTCCAGTACATTTTCGACTGAAAATGTAATATCTAAAATTACAACAAATATACTTTTGGTTTCCGTATTACAAGATCTTTCGAACGATACCCCACACACTACATACACAAAAGAAAATAAAAATAAGTAGCTTATTTCCCTAATTTTTTTCTAAAAATACTTGCGAATCGCTAATAATCAATAGCCCCACCAGTGGCCGAGAGATTCTGCTCTGGTAGACGGGAAGCTGGTAGACGGGAGGTGCTGGGTTCGATCCCAATCGCGCCCGTAGTCCTAATCGTTCGGAGTTTTCGTGGTTTTCTTCGAGCCGTGGATTTTCCATGCGTAAATACGGATTAGGTTCCCTTAGAAAGACCCCCCCCACGGAGGGCACTTCCCCCTGGGCCTATATCCCTAGTGTAGATAATTGGCCGTCCAAAATCAACCAACCAACCAACCTAATAATCAATAAGTATCTTGGTCAATAACCTTATAACTCTGGCAAGTTTGAAATTTTCATGTTCCGTAGTTTCGTAAAATTGACTATGACAGACGGACAGAGAGACACACAAGTGATGTTTACAATTCTTCAGTTTTTACATTTAAAGTGCGGAAGCCAAAAAATTTAACTAAAATCAAAACTAGTTTATCTAGTCAGTTAGTCTAATTTATCTAGTAAAATTTCATCAGTTTAATCTAATTTATCTCGTCAAATTAGTTCAACCTAATTTATCAACTTTAATCTAGTCAGAGAGACAAACTAAACACTAACTAGTTAGTACCTAAACAGTACAAACGCAGAATAAAACTTTTCAACCTCAGGTATCCTATGCATGAAAAGGATTAAAAAATATTAAAATGCGAGAGAGAAATCTAAATATCTCCCATATGATTAACATTAACTTGACCGTTTCTTCGCGTGACTAGTGTAGGCTCTTATGAAGTTACCTTTTATGAAAGATTGTTACCATAAAAATAATAATAAATAAATATAGAGTAGGTGGGGGCAAAGATACGCACTTTCCATACATTTTCATTTTTAACACACACATTAGTCTAAACTTATGTAATGAGTGATTAAAATGCTAGATTAGAACCTTAGGCAAGTGCTAACATCAATCGACATTCTGTCAAATTATAATTCTGAGAGAAATTGCAATTTTTAAAAAACATTGCTCCGCGTATCTTTGCCCCAAAGTACGCAGTCGTGGGGCAAAGATACGCAGTGCGTATTTTTGCCCATTTACTGTGGGTTTTTGCTCCATTTCCAATAAAACGAATGAGTTATGCAAAAGCATTAGTAAATTTGACTAGTATTTATATTTAAACTGAAAATTGTAAGTTAAACCACGAAAAAAAAAGAAAGGAAATAAACAGAGGGTCTGTAAGATCGCAAATAGCAGTTAACCTCAAACTACTGTGACAAAAATTGTTGAATAAATACTGTGAGCGGTCTTAAAGACCCCTTGATCGTAGAATGAATAAAAGGGTTGACTGACTCATAAGATACTGTTTTTGCACTAAACTTTATGTAAAGGCCTATTATAATAAAAGTTCTCCTCATTTAGAAGTCTTTAGCGATACTATTAAGTTTCCAAACGAATCAAAATTAAACTAACATCAATAGTTAAATTGAAAATTACAAGTTAAGCTATGAAAAATGAATATAGCAGCAGTCTATGAGACCGTTAACAGGAGTTAAGGGTTAAGACTTTAAAACAAAATCGTTTTATGAAACAAGAATATTGATTTTTAAAAGTAGGTAAGTAGATATCTACGTTCTATATTTAAAAAAACTTAACTAGAAAAAGGAAAATGTAGTTAACTAGCTTATATTAGTTAAGTAGCTATTATATTTTATACAATATAAAAAATAAAACTTACCACAACGTAATTGTGGAAAGCTTTGCATCTAGCTAAAACGATAAGGCAAAGCCCGGAATCTTAATCTTGTGCGTATCTTAGCCCCAAGACGGTTGCGTACTTTTGCCCCATTCACAAAATAGTTCTAGTTACGCCTATGCCCATTCTGCAGTATTTTACTTAACCGGCTACCTACAAGTTTAAACAAATGCGATCGAGATAAACTATACGGCATTTAGAAGCTATAGAGCTTCCGTTCTCCACTGAACTTTTGGATTTGTAAAAATTGGAAGTATTGTTAGCTAAACAATAAAGTGAAATTTTTAAAATATTAGATCAAAAGTCGAAAATTTAAACTTACCTCATTTTCTTGGCACGGAGTGCTACGTTTTTCATAAGGTTTGATCACACAACTACTACACATGAGACCAAACTACTACCTAGCGTTCATGATTGTAGAAATATTTCTTGACATTAAATCAGGCAGTGCGTATCTTTGCCCCGTGCGTATCTTTGCCCCCACCTACTCTACAGTTGAACACTTTTTTTACATGTAAAAAACAAAACAAAACATGTTCAATAAGAATACAAATAAACAATATTCAAATCTGACATTAACACTATAACATTGAGATTTTGAAGTGGTTATTCAATGCATTTTAGTTTAGCTTCAATTCATTACAAAAATATGCACCAATCAATATTAGTAAAATTTTTTGCGGCAGGTCTCGAATGGAAAATCGACGAATAGGGACGCTATTTCAAAATTATCGTTGACTAAAAACTTTTTTTTAAAACTTTAGGCGAATTTATGTCTAATCATACAAAAACAATTTAAAAACTGCATTCAAAATTCTAAATAATAAAAAAAGTTATAGACAGCACAATAAAAGCAATACGTATGAAATTGTAATAAGATGTTTTAATAACTTCACGAATCACTAACCAGGATAATATTTGTCATAATTTCACGAACCGGAGTACCGTTTCGATTTGCTCCGGTACATGCGTGATTTGCGGGCGTGAAAAACTAAACATTTTAAAATATTCATATTTAAAAGTTTTACAAAAATTTGGAAATAAAAAGATTTATACACATCCGATTAAGAAGCAGTTACGTCAAAAGAAAAGAGAAATTATTAAAGAATTAAATAAAACGGACGTCGGTAGGAAATACTTTTAGTAATTTCAATAAAAATTAGAAAAAAGAGGTACATTAGAAATCCAGGTAGATAAGCATAGAGCCAACTAAGAAACAGTTTAAAATTATACTTAATATTTAAATAAAAAAATGTTAATGGTAATGAAAAAATAATTTAAAGTTTAAAAGCATACTCTCGATCACAGTGTTGAATTCAGGGGGTGACCGAGAGGGGACATTCCCCTGGAACCTTGAAATGTCGTCCCGGAAGGTTTGAATTTTTTTGCTTTTTAATGGACAAAAGTGCAATTTCCACCTCGGAATGTCCCCCCCCCCCCAGGGGCGTAGCTGCAAAAATTTTTTCGGCGGAGGGGGGGTAAAAATTTTCCCCCCAAAAAATGATCTATTTTCCCGCTAAAATAATATGTTCAATGTGTCTTTAATGATAATGATACTTATATGCAAAAAAAAAATCCCCCCCCCCCCAAAAAAAAATGCTGAAACTAAAAACATAAAAATTATAATTATTGGTTCATTTACTGAAAGTTTTTGTCTTCAATTGTGTACGAGTCGTATTTGTACTTTATAGAAAATAGCCTCATATTTTTAGATTTTTGAATAAGGAACAAAGTTTTGGAGGAAAGGTATTACAGACACTGTTGATGATGGACAACAGTAGAGAAATTCATGTCTGGTAGATGTATGATATTTTCGTTACACAGAGAAACATAATGAGAAATTGAGTCTGGCTGCTTTTTGTATTTATTTTGAAAGTTGAACTATTTTACTATTACAGAACTCAGAAAGATCGTCTGCAAAACAATAAATAATTCTTTTTTTTATTTTTACTTAAAAAAAAAAGAATAAGTTTCAAAAATCTATACTTTCCTAACTCTAAGCTCAAATTTCCCAAGTTCACATATATTGGGGTGGGGTCTCCCCCCATAACCCCTATCGCGACGCCCCTGCCCCTCCACCTCATCCCGGAGATAAGCGTTTGAATTCAACACTGCTCCAGCAGCGTGAAAGGCAACAACAACAATAATAAAAAAAAAAAAGCAAACGAAATCTTAAACTCTCTGTAAAGTTCAGAAAAATTTATTAAGAAATATTTAACATAAACCCAAAACATAACTATTGAAAAACGTAGGCATTACTTAGAAAATTAACATAACTTTTAATTTATTAGAATTTTTGTTATGAAATAAGTTGTAGATTATAAAGAAATGTTACTTTAGGGAAAATAACCACATTTGAATAATTAAAATAAGAAATACCTTTATTTCTGGGTTCCTTTATTTGAACGCTAATCAATGATCCGCTAATCACGAGATTCAATAACGATGTGTTTTTTTCTTTTGACTCTGAGCTCTGAATTTCCAGTCATACGTTGTTATCTATTCTGCTCTCAACAAAGGGAATTTTCGCTGACGTCGTTGAAATATGACAGTGTTGCAGCAGTTTTACAGCAAAATGGCATTGCAAGGGAGAGATCGATTTTGTTTCATCTGCCTTGCAGTACTTTTGAGTGAAAATTGTTGCGTCAAATTTGTCAAGACAAGGAAATATCGAGAAAAAGTCAAACTTACTGCAAACGTGCATGCTATCTGGGATGAACCCTCCGCACCCCCATATTTCGGTGTGACATGGAGATGCCACTGAAAAAATGAAAGTTAGTAAGCTACTTTTACAGTCAACTCTTCCGCACCGGATTTCCGATTTAGCCGAAATCGACTTGAGATTAGCTGCGGTGTTACTGTGCATTAACATACTTCCGCATTGACAATTTTGGCGCCGCCGACTATGACAGAAATAAAAAAAATCCTTAAATTAAACTAATTTTAGATTTGTCGAATTTATTTGTAGGTCTCTTGAACTGAGCATATATGTTTTCATTTAGCGAGTAAAACAGGGATGGAGCTATTTTTCAGTCATTTGAAAATGGATTTTGTGGTAAATTTGGCAAGTAAATTTGGTCGCAGGACTGAGGAGGATATTGGATTAACGAGAAAAACAAATTCGTAGCATGCCAGAAAATAAAACAAATTTATCTGTAAAAGAAGGAATATCAGCCCTTTTTTCATTTCACTCCGATCTCTTCAGAGGTGGAATGGAGCTGTAACCTCATAACCCCCGTCCCCATCGACTCCTTTGGTGTATGCTGGGGCATCACTGTGCACTAATATATCGGACTAATCAGAATAACTGCGTCGCAGAAAAAAAAAATAAAAATTAATCTCAAAAGAAAGAAAAAAACAGGAGTTTTTTTTCTTTTCATTTTTGATTATTTCGAAAGGGGGCCAGTAACTCCATCAGCCCCTTCCCCTCATTGGGTATACTGTGGGCTGATATGAGACTAGCCAGAACGTCTAGTTCGTTGTATTGCAGAAAACAATTGCATTACAAATTTATCTCAAACAAAAAGAAAAATATCAGCACTTTTTCATTCATTTTCGACTATTTTGGGAGGGGACTGTAACCCCATCACCCCCTTTCTACTTCTTTGGTTATAATGTGGTGTCACTGTACACTAATATGGAACTAAAGAGAAGAGAGCGGCTAGTCTGTTGAATGATAGGAGAAAAAAAATGCAAATTTATCTCAAACAGAAAGAAAAAAAGCAACATTTTTTTTCGACTATTTCGGGAGAAGGGGGCTGTCAGCCCATCAGCTGCCTCCCCTTCTTTCGGTATGCTGTGATGTCAATGTGGACCAATATGGATTTAACGAGAATGACTATTTCGCTGTATGGCAGCAGAAAAATTACAAATTTATCTCAAACAAGAAGAAAAAAATCAGCCTTTTTCTTCATTTCATTTTCGACTATTTAGGAATGGGGCACCCCATTAGCCCCTTTCACCTCTTTGGGTATAATGTGGTGTCACTGTGCACTAGTATGGAACTACAGAGAAAAGAGCGGCTAGTCTGTTGAATGATAGGGGAGAATGCAAATTTATCTCAAACAAAAAGGAAAATATCAGCACTTTTTCATTTCATGTTCGATTTTTTGGGAAAGGGCTGTAACTCCATTAGCCCCCTTCTACCTTTTTGGGTATAATGTGGTGTTATTGTACACTAATATGGAACTACAGCGAAGGGAGTGGCTAGTCTGTTAAATGATAGGGGAGAAAAAGCAAATTTATCTCAAATAAACAGAAAAAAAATCAGCACTATTTTTTTATTTCATTTTCAACTATTTCGAAAGGAGGGGGCTGTAATTCCATCAGCCCCCACCCCATCTCTGGGTATGCTGCGATGTCAATGTGGACTAATATGGTGTTAACGAGAATGGCCATTTTGCTGTATGACAGAAGAAAAAAATTACAGATTTATCTTTCAAAAGTAAGGAAAAACACTTTTTCATTTAAATTTTTGCCTATTTCTGGTTGATAGGGTGCTGTAACTCCATCATGCCCTTTCTACTTTATTGGGTATAATGTGATGTCACTGTGCGATAATATGGAACTAAAGAGAAGAGAGCGGCTAGCCTGTTGAATGATAGGAGAAAAAATACAAATTTATCTCAAACAGATATCAAAATCAGCACTATTTTTTCATTTCATTTTCGACTATTTCGAGAGGAGGGGGCTGTAATTCCATCAGCCCCCTCCCCATCTTTGGGTAAGCTGTGATGTTAATGTGGACTAATATGGTGTTAACGAGAATGGCTATTTTGCTGTATGACAGAAGAAAAATTTACAGATTTATCTTAAAAAAGTAAGGAAAAAACACTTTTTCATTTAATTTTTCGAATATTTCTGGTTGGGGGGGGGGGGCGCTGTAACCCTATCAACCCCCTTTCTCTTATTTGGTGCCAATATGGACTAATATGGAACTAAAGCGAAGGAAGCGCATAGTCTGTTGAACGATAGGAGAAAAATGCAGTTAGCAGACAGAAAAAAATTCAGCACTACTTTTTTCATTTCATTTTCGACCATTTCGAGAGGAGGGGGCTGAAATTCCATCAGCCCCCTAACTAATATAACCTGGACTAATATGGTGTTAACGAGAATGGCTAAATAAAGATAATAAAAAAAATAAATTTAAATGACACTCTGAGATAAATACTTAGCTGTGACTACAACAAAACAATAGTTTGGCAGTATTGTTTTGACATGTTGCCCTTGCCATATCTCAGCTTGTAGTCAAATCTCCATCCTGAAATTTTTTGTGCATAACACTACCATAGAATACTCTCAGCAACCAGAACTTCAGATTTTTATCTCGTGCCCCAAGAGATATCAAAGCCTCAAAATTGAGATTTTTAACATTTTTGAAAAACTTGGGAATTTTTTTAGCAAAGAGAAAGCAAGTCCCAGATCTGGAACTTGGCGTGTGAGAACAAGTACTTTCGGCTTATTTGTAAAAAAAAATTATGTCATGTTGACAGTTTTCCTTGTTAGAAAACTGTCCTCTTGTAAATTGACAAATTTTGGAAAAAAACTGAAACTTTATGCTTAAATTTCACCAATAAGCATTTATTTTCGGAAACTACTATATTACCAAATTTTTAGCCCAATGTATTCTGTACAAATTGCTTTAATCCGCACTTGAATTGGAGAAATAAACGATGAATTATTTACAATTCCGTAAACCCTTCCTGTGAGAAAATTGCTGCAGACGATAAAACAAAGATGCCCGCCATGCACAAACAAAAATTAATAAAATTAAAATAATAGTCATTTTGAACTTCCATCATATTAGGGTTGTTGTACAAAAAATTTCAGATTTTTTAAAAATGGTCGGGCAACCAGTGCTGGACCACTTGAAATGGATTGACCCTGTTACATAATTACAAATAAATTTTATTAAATATATTTTTTAATTTTCACGTATCGTCATATAAATCTATTGTAAATTTTTTTATTAACGGTATTTTTTTTTAAAGTTTATTATATGAATGTTAATTTAATCATATTAATTTATATGCACATTTAATTTTTAATGAATACTTTAATGTAAACACTTATTTACATCGATTTCCATATGGAATTACATGTACAGTCCACCCTTTGCGCTTTTACTATTCTAGAGAAATGTGTTGACCTGGAACTCGATATGGGTGTTAGAAGTATAACTCCACATTGAGTAGTCAATGGTCTTACTTCATTTCATACCCCCGCTATCCCTATCTTTGATGTTCCCCCTCTTTCTGTAGAAAGGGAGAGCTTCCTACACTTTCTCTGAAGAAAACCAAAGAACGTCTGTAATTTCTTTGAGAAAACATTAAAAAACATTAAGAAGGGAAAACTTCAAATATATTAGAAAATTAGATAGGTAATTATTTATTTAATATTACCAAAATAAAGTAACAAAGGCAGATTCTTCATTTTTTATTGAAATTTCGAAGGTATTATTCTCTGTGTAATAGATAGAGGCAAAAGAAGGGCGGGGGGAGAAAATTTTGAAAGTAATCTAATTAATGAATTGGATGATTTTATTATTAAATCATAGTAAATAGATGTCGAAAACTTAAAAAAATAGTAATGATATTTTTAGATTGTCCTTGCTATAGGGGCAAATGGAAAAAGGAAAGATTTGACGTGTATGTGTGTGTGTGTGTGGGGGGTAGAAAAATTTAGCTGATTGATTGTTTATGAATTTTATCGATTGCTATACTCTTTATTGTTACTTTGCAATAACATTAAAAATAGAAAAATAAATATTATTTTAACCTGTATATTTTCAGGGAGGGAGGAAGAGGGAGGGGGTTAAAATTTCAGGGGAGACTGAATTAGATGATTTGTCTGAAAAAAGTGAAAATATTCACCATAATGAAAAGTGGAAAATTCTCATTTCTGTAAAAGAAATCATGCAAAAAAAGAAAATTAAAATTTAATACAAACCTGCCCCCCCCCCCTCTATTGCGCCCTCCCCATCTCCTCCCCCGGAACCCCAGTTACATTTAGTTTAAATTCATAATGTAATATCATTTGGAATGTTATAAAATTAAAAATGAATCATATACAACCACTAGGAAAGCCAGAAATGATTTTTGGCCACGATCGCGATTTGGGACCACTGTGCGGAGGTCCAAATATGGCTACTCTCTCCTATAGCTGTACACATTAGTAATTAAGAATAGGAATTATGGTACATTTCTCTGAACTCTGGAGTTGAATGATCAGCGGATAAGAAAAAGGATTGCACAACATCGCCCTGTTCAGTATTTGAAACTAAAATTGAACAAACATCTATATTTTAAATTAATAAATATAAAATTTGGTCCTTTTCTACAGAATGGAAACTGAAATACAGCTGTAATACTAATAGTCCAGGGGAAATGTACATTTTACCTTGCAAAAGGTCGGGTAGAAGATTTTTTTTCTAAATTGTTTATAATGATACCAACATGGAAAAACCAAGTTTTCTAACAAATTCTCTTAAGGCTAAATTTTCTGTAGCCGAAAAACAGCAAAATTTTGGGACACTTTTATTTTTTGGAAATATCTCGAGACTTGTTGCCGTAGCATATTATTTATCAATTACAATATGAAAGAGGATAAAATTCCCTATAACGTCATATTTACAACTTTTTTATACACTCAATAGCAAGCGCAATACGCTATTTCAAAATGGGACAATTTTTTCAATTTTCTTAAAAACCGTGAAAAACGTAGTTTTGCCGCGATTATTCAAATGTTCCCCGCGGATTTAATTGTTTATATCGACTTCTAAAAATTGGTAGCTGTAAATTATCTATTATTTGTACACTCACGTCTTTATTTTCATCTCAACAGACTTTTTATATTCAATAAGTTTATATAATTTTAAAAGTAGTTAATTTTAAAGTGTAGATGAATGAGACAATTTTCATATTTAGACAGTAACTTTAAGTGTATACAATGTTAACTTCAAAGCATAGTTTAAAAGAATTTTTCAATATATAGTAACTTATCGGCACGATAGTTTCAATTAAAAAGATTTCTTGCTTAATTTTAATAAATTTTATAATTTTAATAATTTTTATAATGCATACATATTTTTCCAGTTATCAATGAAATAGGTGGGTCATTTTCAAAATCGGTCCATGTTTTCGAATAACAAAATCAAATTTTTAGACATAATCAGAAAGTTTTAAATGTTTGTAAATAATTACCTTACTTCATAAACATTAATATACAAGCATAAGCAGAGACCAAATTACTAATTTAACATTTTAAAACTAATTTTTGAATTTTAATGCACTTGGTATAATGACATAAGTGAGCACGGTAATGACAGCTACGGTAATGACAAATTACGCAAAATATTTTAATTTTTCCCCAGGCATAAATGACAGCCATTCTGGCCCATACAATGGTTTTCTATTTTTCATATAATAAATGCAGATTAAGAAATAAAAGTTCCTTTAATTATCAATTAGCATTGAGTATGGTAATGACTTACAAAAGAATACTCACCAAAACATTCAAAGTCTTTGCTTGTTTTATTGAAACTATAAAACTATTTACTCTATTCACCTAAACCTGATAACAAGTTGCCTTTTAAGGAGTACTTTTGCCTTGATAAAAAGGCATGTGCTGTCCTCTAAAAAAAATCCAGAGGAACTTTTTCTCAGAAGCATGGCAATGACACTCTTTCTTGGGACATGGTTTAATTTTTTTTTTAAAGAATTATAGATAAGTTTAATTAATTAAAATAAATATTTTTTTAATTAGTAGCATCTTAATAAGTAAAAATGTATAAAAAAATTATAACCATCTGTTTTAACCCATTTTAGGCCAACCATAGAAATTTTAAAAAATGTGGTATTATTTTCATTGAAATGTACTTAAATTACATTCATTAAGACAAAAGAAAAGTTTCGTGCATGAAAAATAATATTTTATTTGAGAAATAAAATGCATTCGACATTTTCATGCACTCGGTCAATGATGCGCTAACGCACCATTAAATTTAAAATTAATATATTTTTTTAATTTTTTATGTCATTTGTTTTGTTATTATTTTATTTACAGAACTTGCAACTTCAATCCATTATATAAACATATGATTAATCTCAAGCGGAATAATTATACATTTTCAAAAGTCAAATTTGTCAATAATCGTTTCAATTTTAAAAATCTAGCATATTTTGAAAATTTCTCAATCGAAAGTGTTTACCACAATTGAATTACTGATATTTTACAGATGACTCCAGAACCCTTAAAATAGCAGAAAAATAATATTAGTGAAAAATATTCGCCACTGTGTTAATAAAAAAATATTTATTGAAATGGTGCGTTTACGCACCTTTGGCCGAAAACGGGTTAAGTAGAACTTTGTCAAATCTTTACCTAATAAATTGCTTGTTGGTACAACCTACGGTAATGACATTTTGACTTCAAAAGAATACAATTTTAATTAATTTTTCAACTACATTTCAGCAGTGAAATTACGCTTGAAATTATTGAATATTAATGATGTGAATTATCACATTGCTGACAAAGCGTAAACCAACACCAACTAGTTGGTTTACGCTTTGTCAGGAATGTGATAATTCACATCATTAATATTCAATAATTTCTAGTTGGTTTACGCTTTGTCAGCAATGTGATAATTCACATCATTAATATTCAATAATTTCAAGCGTAATTTCACTGCTCAAATGTAGTTGAAAAATTAATTAAAATTGTATATTCACCGATGCTGGGTTTGTTTGCGTCTCATGTTACGCCGCTAGGAATGTGTGCTCATGATGACTTCTCCATCTTGTGCTGCGGTTGCAGCCTTACCGACTTATATAAGTGAGAAATGCCAGGCTGGACATCGTCCTTGTGGTTTAGTGGTAGAGCACTGGAGATCTATTCCAGGGACCCGAGGTTCGATTCCCGGCTTGGACATTTTTCACTAAGTTGGTTTACGCTTTGTCAGCAATGTGATAATTCACATCATTAATATTCAAAAGAATATATTTCTTATTTTTAAATTTTTTATAAATAATAATATATCTGTAAATTATCATTAAAAAACATGATAGTTAAAATGCAATAATTAAAATTATGATATTTAACTATTTTTCTGTGCAAATGTGAAAGGACAGTAAAACATGACACTTTTTTCTAAAATCACCCAGGTATGAAAATTTGCGAAAAACGTATTTTATTCCCCACTTCAAAGGTATATTTTATTTACTAATTATTGATAACATATGTTTTAATGTTTTACTGTTTTATAGGTAGCAAATGTTGAATTGTAGTTCCATATAAAAGGAAAATATCCCTCAAAAGATAAATATCTTTTATATAAGAAATACTTTTATCTTATAAAATAGCTACAATAAAAATGACATCAGATTATTTCACTAACTAATGTTATGCATTTATGTCTTGTAAAATTTATAAATTCTGTTAATAAAATATTTGAGATCACTAGTTTTATAAAAAAATATTTAAAAGATTAGTTTTAAAACATATTGTCAATTTTTTACACTTATATCAATAAATATAACAAGAGATTATATCATTTTAGCATGCAAAAATATACAAAACGTTAAGATTATCTATTAATTGCTTTAAAGCTCAAACAGAATACTTTAAATTTCAGAACGGGTTCCAAACAGTTTTCCAAAAATAAAAGTGCCCGAATGTATATATATAAGTAACCAAACCCGAAAAAGAACAAAAGCACAACATTAGATATGGATCTCAGGTATCCCATGAAAAAAAAAAAAATTAAAAGTAACAAAATGCGAGCGAGATATTTGTCAAGAACGCTCCCATAGGTTTAATATTACCTTGAGAATGTCTTCGTGTAACTAATTTAGTCCCATAATTCGTATAACTGGGACTTTAAACGCCTCAATACGACAACTACCGTAAAATCTTTGAAAACGAAATCTGTATATACGGAATTCGGTCTTTAAAGAAAAAAAAAATTTTTTTCAAGAGAAAGAATATGAACAATTATACCTGCTAAGATGGAAACCTGTTTAAAGCGGAATATATTTCAGTTCCTTTCGGTACGGTTTTCAAGGTTTTAATAAATCAATATTTGGCAAAGCTGATTACGTAGTTCAGCATTAAGTATTTAATGCTTACACACTTAAAATTTTCAAAATCCAGCTATTAGAGATTTGTTAAAATTCCCGTGGTAAATTTTCATTTTAAAAGAGGGAGGGGGAGGGGCGCCAAAATCCATGTTTGCCACAAGTGCAAAAAAGGCTAGTTTTAGCCCTGAAACACATTATTTACTGCTACTAATACATAGAAGTTGACATACACGATAAAATCCGTGGGAAACATTTGAATAATCGTGCCATAATTGCGTTTTTCACGGTTTTTAAGAAAATTGAAAAAAATGTCCTATTTTTAAAATAACGTACTGCGCTTGCTATTGAGTGCATAAAAAAGTTATAAATATGAAAGTTGTAGAGAATTGTATCTTCTTTAATATTGTGATTGACAAATAATATGCTACGGCAACGGGTGTCGCGATATTTCAAAAAACCCCAAAAAAGGTCCCAAAATTTTCTTGTTTTTTGGCCACAGAAAATTTAGCCTTAAGAAATTTTTTTAGAAAACTTGGTTTTTTCATGTTGGTATCATTATAAACAATTCAGAAAAAAAAAATCTTCCACCCGACCTTTTGCAAAGTAACCCCCCCTTTTTTGGTACATTTCGCCTGAACTATTAATTGGAAATAGCTTAGGATAACAGCACCCGGCCTCCTGATAAGTAATCAAAGCCAAAATTGAATCAGTTCGGTTTTTTTTTTCAGTAAACATTACACATATTATTTTTGTGTTATTCCATACCATAAATACTAAGGTCGTAAAAAATACATAACAATAGTGCCACTTACAGAGCGATTTACATAGAATTTAATCGGTAACAATTTACATCTACTACATCTATCTAAATATTAAGGTTTATGGAATCCTTAGCATTAATTCTGAATTGCAGCGCCCGCAAAATTTGTGTAACACACAGGCAGGCAACGATTAAAAATAAATCAAATCGTATTCAGGGTATCCCAAAACGTGTCAATTTATTAAATATCGTAAGTCAAAAATTTTCACGAATCCATTGTTTTTCTTACAGACTTTTTACAGAAGTTACCCAAAATAGCTGGCTACCAAATTATGAAAAAAAATTTTTAAATCTTATACGCATGCGCAGTTAAAAATTATTTCATACAAGTGCCCATATCTCATCAAATATTCGATATATTCATGTTTTAATTGCAGTATACTGTTGCTACTGTTCTTTGTCAGGTTTTTGGAAAGTTGTGTTAAATTTGGTTGAAAACTCTGTATGCTATAAACAAAAAAATTTTAAAATTTTCACAAAAGCGTTAACATCTTCACGAATATGAGTGCTATGCTTACACAAACGCATACAAACGTTGAACAGGACCTAAATAGTCATTTACCACAGTGACAAACCATTTCCAGCCTTTTCTGTTACATAGGTGACCGCAAATATTATTTTATTATTACATTTATTATTACCACCCTAATTGTACCCACGATAAATCTTCACCGAGAATTATGAAATCAAACATGTTCTTTACATCCCAGAAGTTCAAGAACAATTCGCCAATAATGCTGGTAGATATTCGACAAACCGTGTACAATCGAAAGAATCCAGTCCCTGTACCTTGACTTTTGGAGGCCAGTGTATATCAATCTCGTAGCAATGAAGCAAATTAAAAAAAGTTAAAGGACAGCTATGTTGAATTTTCTTCTAATTAATCGTGTTAATGATTAAATCAATCACGTTGTGGAATTAATACTAATTGAATTAATCATGAAAAAATCTTTAAATGTATCTACTTTTACTATTTTAATCGAGATCAAATTTCGAATGATTATTTTAGTCGACCATTTAATCGATTAAAAAAGTAAGCGATTGATGCCAACTCTACTATGTATAACATGGTATTGAAACTCCGGACAAATTACTTTCATTTTACACGATGAAATATTTCGATACCTAATAAACATTCGGGCCTTTCATGCAGTTATTTTCGATCCATATGTAACATTTTATCTCCAGGCTAGCTAAATTTTACACTATATGCCGGGGCTAAGAAAAATAGTAACGCGAATTATATGTTTTTAAACCTACGAGGTTTGTTCAATAAGTTTTGCCTCCATGTCTTTAACTACTTTATTAACAGAACAAAGTGAAATATTTTACATTGACAAGTAACTTTGAAATGTCCGCCTTTGATGGAGTACATTATTTTTCGATATAGTCACAACTGGCGGCAATGCACTTCCGCCATTGATATACTAGTTGTTGCAAGCCGTCACAGAAAAATGAAACCGGTTGCACCAAAAACGTACCGCATGTGTGACTTGTTCGTCAGACTCAAAGCGCGTGCCCTAATGATGTTCCTTCAGCTTTGGGAATAGCCAAAAGTCACAAGGCGCTAAGTCCGAGGCACCCACCGGGAGCATATTTTCGTGAAGCCAAATTCATCCAAGACGATGTGATTCACTGTTCCAAGCGATATTCCAACAATGCTGGCAATACTCCTATGCTGAATGCGCTGGTTATCCCGAATCAGTTCATTGAAACGTTCTCCATGCTCTGCACCGTCTGCGGTCTTCGGCCGACCACAGCGGAACTTATCGAGCACACTCGACATGTCTGGTTTCTCCGTCCGACTTCCACGTACCCATCTCCTGCCGGTGTTTTTGTTCACACATGCTTCGCCATACACAGCACTCATCCGCCTGTGGATGCCGATTGGTGCAACACCTTCCGCTGTCACGAATTCGATCACCGCACGCTGTTTTAACCGGGCTTCCATATAGTCCGGTATTCTCCGTTTCACTGTTTACACGTCAGTGGTCCCACCTTCAAAATAAAAACATCATGAGATGAAGGACATTTATAAGTTACCTGTCAATGTAAAATATTTAATTTTGTTAGGTTAATAAAGTAGTTACAGACGTGGAGGCAAAACTTACTGAACAACCCTCGTACATGTATGCACTATTTTAGCGAGTGGTTTCAGGAATTAATTTTGAACGCGAAGATCTGGTGTTAATGTTAATTAAAAAACATGGTGTGTCGCAGAAAAAAATTAAAGTATATTGCTTATCCACGAAGGTTGGGAAACGTTTTATAAACTATAAAGAACCGATGCAAAATAGAGAAAAATAGAACATTTTTACATAGATTAACGTAAGATTTGCGGAACCTGCCTGTTTGACAGGTTTCTGATTTTAAATTTTCAAAAGTATAAAAATTATCTTTTTCGAAATATTAAATTTTTAATGGTGTTACGATGCAAATGCAGGATGGACACAAATTAGTTGGGCAGTTACGTAACTGAATAATTTGCTAAATATTAATTATACTTGTAAGTTACCAGTTCAATGGTACCAATGTTTAGTTTCAATGGCAATTAGTAGGGTTCTTATCCTAAGTTTGCGGATAGATGACGGAATATGTTTAAACACGTCTGAATGAGATATAGATTGTGGTTATTCATAATTCTTTCTGTGTTCTTGTATGTTCGCGTGATGGTGGAGACATAAAACGGCGCTGAAAAGGCCAAATGCTTTCTATAGCCAGGCAATAGAAACCGTATAGGGGCTCTACCTAGCAAAATTAATGGAAGTTTTGGAAATTGGCTTACTTTATATTTTTTGCGTCGCTGAATCCGAATTTGTAACTTCCCACCAAAATTTCCCCTGGCAACGCCCCCAAATTTTGGTAAAATGCCCCCAAAAAGGTTTTTATTAAAAAAAAATCAATTTTTTTTATTGTTTTAGGGGAAAACTATATAGAAATTTGGAAAGTAGACAAAATTTGCAACAAATAGGATATATGACATTACGACGTAGGATGAACGGGGAGGGAGAGGGCTGCCTCGGAACATACACTGCGGTGCTATGTGCAGTAAGTTATGCAAGTCCAGGTAATAGAGGATTTTACCTGGCAAAATTAATGCTAGTTCTGAATTTCGGCTTACTTTATGTTTTTTGGGTCGCTGAATCCGAATTTGTAACTTCCCACAAAAATTTCCCCGGCAAACCTTCAAAAAATTGATTTTTTGAAAAAATTTGGTTTTTGAGAACAGCGCGCGGGGAATGTTCCGAAGCAGCCCCCTCTCTACCCGTTTATCCTACGTCATAATGTCATATATCCTATTTGTTGCAAATTTTGTCTACTTTCTGAATTTCTACATAGTTTTCCCCTAAAACAATAAAAAATTTAATTTAAAAACAACTATTTTTTTTTGGGGGGGGAAATTTTGGGAGTAAGTTAAAAATTCGTATTCAGCGACCCCAAAAACTTAAAGTAAACCTTATAGAGAGAAAGTTCGGAGGGGAGATGGGAGGGCGAATGTAAACGTGTGAGTGGTTAAGTGGAATTGCGCAACTTAGTCCACGCAGCACTGCGGCGCATGTTCCGCGGCAGATCCCCCCTTCCCCTTCATCCTAAGTCATAATGTCATATATCTAATTTGTTGCAAATTTTGTCTACTTTCTGAATTTCGAGATACTTTCCCTCTACAACAATAAAGAAATTGATTTTTTTAATAAAAACCTTTTTTGGTGGGCACTTTACCACTTTGGGGGGGGGGGGGGTTGCCGGGGGAAATTTTGGTGGGAAGTTACAAATTCGGATTCAGCGACCGAAAAACATAAAGTAAGCCAATTTCCATAACTTTCATTAATTTTGCCAGATAAAATCCCCTATTGCCTGGACTATTAAGAAAGACATTCCGTTGTGCAAGTGAAACAAAATTTATATCGATAATAGAAGAAAAGTGTCCCGAAAAGAGATACTGTTGTAAGATGGAAGACTGAACTGAATGATTGATTTTTAAGAATTGATTTACTGATGGGACTTTTGCAGCGTAACGAAGGACAGTCCCTTTTAATATTTGCATAAAAGACACTTTCATTATAGTCTAATTTTTGCTGTATAACTAAGCATAATAAACTTTTTTATGCAACTAATTTATGCCCTCAATGTATCAGGCTGTTTAAAAAAACGTATACACAATGTAAACGATTATAACTTTACGGATTATAACCAACCAGATCATCTTCATTGAGAGCGTGGATTAACACTGGAGTGTACCCGTGTAAAAAAATGCTGGGACTTTTCCTGCACTATTTGTAAATTTTCAAGCACCGATGCTGTGAAATAGAATTCAAGCAACAAGTAAAGTAAAGATCGAATTCAATCTGTCACGTGCACCATGCAGCCAATAGCAACGCGATTTTACCCGACTTGAGAAATTTTACTGCACTCTTAAAGACAGCAGCTTGTAAATTTTACAGTAACTGTTTTGGAAGCCGGGGGTGCCAACACCATTTGTTGTAAAATACGATATATTTTTTTAATAGTGTAACTTTTCCCATGTAAGCACTTTAATATGCGATGGGCTTTTGATTTTGGAAAACCTACCACACCAGCCGCTTGCCAAACTATTAACCTCCGAGAAGAACATGGTCATCAACAAACCTCACAGAGGAATCTTCCTTTGTGAGGTTTGTTGATGACCATGTTCTTCTCGGACGTTGCTTGTGAACATTTTAAAGAGTTCTATCTGCTTCAAACATTTCGCTATTTCTAGCGATTGCAAGTGTCGTAGGGGAATCTGTTTTCAAACTTTGTCTTAAACTGTCTCTTCACTTCAGCTAAGTTTTCGAACTTACAGTAACATTTTAGGATAAATTTCCTTCACTAAAGTCTTATTATGGTTTCAGCTAACATTTTAAGTTAATTAAACGTCAAAGGAAAAGAAGAGCATGCCATTCATTAGCGAACAAATTGTATATACATTATTTTTAAACACCCTGTATTCCTTAACGCAATTTTCTGCTCTGGCTAATCTAATTTAATATATATGTATAAAATGATCCAAATTTATTTCGAAATTAATAAATTTTAATATACCCGTGATAATGACGGATTTCTGTAAAACTGATCTAACAAAAACATAACTGTGAGAAAAGGGAGCCAAGTTCTGTAAAGACAATAGCAAGAAAAGAAGCGATATCTAAGTGGGTCCCAAGTTCAAATAAAATTCACTCAAAATTACCTACTGAAGTATCATAGCTTTTTTAAATTGCTTAAAAATAAAAATTATTGGTAGCATATTAATAATTTTAGAACTTTGAAAGTTTTTACATACGAGACATTTATTTTTATTAATAACATTATTATATCAAAACTTGTTTATTTCATGTTTGGAAGTCTTAATTTGAGTGAGCTCCTTCCCCTTGAAGGGCGGTGGGATAAAATATATCCCACCTAATTTTAACGGCAAAATGCCACATTGACACCAGAATTCAGGACTAAAAATTTTAATTTTATTAAATACGTGAAAAGAAGCTTTTACCCATTTTGAAATAAATTTGTTTTTAAATTCTGGTGTAATTCAATCATTTCAGCATTTTACGAATAAAAGTTCTTTGCCCCAGAAAGGGTTAAAGGGGTACAGTCTCTCGAGTGATGACCAAGAACAAGCGTAAGTTTATCTGTCTCTTTGTCAGGCCTTTTAGTCTGTTTGTATTGAGGTTTCCGGAGGGTGGGTGCTACAGTGATAACCAAAGACGAGCGGGAATGCATCTGTGTGTTTATTGGTTTATCAAATCTTTAACATGAGTCATTTGTTTATAATAATAATTATATTAAATTTTTTATAATGAATGTTATTAATATTAACATCATCATTTTATTAAGACAAGAAATTGATAGGCATAACATTTATCAAAAACTTGCCAAATTCTAGATTTATTATTAATATGCTATCAATAATTTTTATTTTTAAACAACTTAAAAAATGCTATGATACTTCAGTAGGTAAGTTTGAGTGAATTTTATTTGAACCTGGCACCCACTTAGATATCATTTCTCTTCTTGACATTGTCTTTACAGAACTTGGCTCCCTTTTTTCACAGTTATGGTTTTGTTAGATATCATTACTTTTTGTAAAGTTACAATATATTTAGACACTTTACTTAATGCTTTTTAATGCGTTTACATGTGACTATTTTATTCACTAAGCAACATTCAATTTTAATCCTACAAAAAGCATTTGGCTGTCAATTTGCGGCAGAAATCTATATTTTAATACTGCTGTATTGAATGCATGCTTTGAAACGAAATGTATTGCTTCGAAATTTTTATTGTTTCTGTAACAACAATTCCTATTACATTCCTATATTAAATTTTCTTATTAAATATTCCAATTAAATTTCCTATAGCTGGGCCTGATTTTTGCAGTGAAAGTGAAAAATAAAGTTATGTACTTATGTCACACTATGCATCATTCATCCATGGGTGCCGGCAAGGAGGGAGTGCAGAGGAAGGACATTGCCCCTCCCTGGATTTTCAAATTTAATTAACTAAATATTCTTTTTCTCTGATGATTTTGAAAATAAAAATAAACTTTATTCTTCTCAAGTGATTTAAAATAATTAAAACACTGAGGAAAAAAGGAACTAAAAAATTTTCTTACAGCCGAATTTTTTTACTAAAATTGGCTGGATATTTCGTTTGCAAACAGGGTTTTTCTCAAGTTTGTACCGTATTATCGCATTTGAGAGTTCTAATTTTTATAAAATTTCCTGTTTTCGATATGAACACACGAGTTTTTGAAAAATAAGATTGCAACTGTTCATTGAAAATTTGATAAGGTTCGGAGAAAAAAAATTGACATTAAGTGCTTTGGGAATTCATAATAGGTGAATATTAAAGGAAGAAAGTAGTTACTCAATGTTAATCGGCTTCAGATCAGAGTAGCTTCAAATGATTCAGGCCTTATTCATTAAAGTAATATTCTGGATTAAAGGATTTTTAGGGATATTTTTCATTAATTCGAGCAAATTTGCTTATTTTCAACGTTCCCTGCCCGCTTAAAGTATCCCAGTACGTTTAAATAACCAATTCTCGGCAAATGTATCATATTAATTTTATTGTTTCATATGGAAGACTGTGCATTTAGCTATCCAAAACTGTTTTTGTTTTCTTTGTACGATCATTGGAAGTGCAGTTATGACTGCTTTTTTATTTCAGTTCTAAAACAAGAAGTTTTTATTTAAAAAATGGAAATGTAAGCTTAGGTAACCTAAAGAAAGATAATGTCTTTCAATATTGAAATTAAGGAAGGTACAACGTATAAATCGAGATATTTTTGAGGAGGTTGAATATTTCTAATAAATTTTACGAAATAAAAACTTAAATGCGCTTTTTGAAAACATGACTTTTTTGAACAATCAGTTAGGGAAACAATCAGTTGTTGCATGTTTAGCTCGGATTCAACATTTGGCGCTTTTTTTGGCAAATTAAAATTTCGCCTAATAAACGTAATGTTAAAGTAAAAATGGACACCATCAGGTGGGTAATTAATCAATTTTCACATTTTTTAAAAAAATTCCTTAGTTTTATAGTGTAAACGAACTTCGCACCCAATTTGAAGTTTGTAGGTGCAGTAGATAAGTATTTGGCTGTCAATTTGCGGCAGAAAACTGTATTTTAATACTGCTATATTGAATGCATGTTTTGAAACGAAATGTATTCATTCGAAATTTTTATTGTGTCTGAAACAACAATCCCTTAAGCTAATTATTAAGCTAATTAAATTTATTAAGAAAATTATTAAAATATTACAATTTGTTGATTTTCTGTAAGCAAGTCAACCCTATTGGTTCACAATGGAAGTCTATGGGAATTTCACGAAATATTAGAGATATCGCCAAGATGGCGTCACTTTTGGCGACTAATTCTGGTTGCCATATCGCCAAGTTGGCGACAAACTTGGCGGTATTTGGCGACAGAACAGCGTTCCACCCCTATGGCAAATTAAAATTTCGCCTAATAGACGTAATGTTAAAATAAAAATGGACGCCTCCAAGAGGGCAATTAATCAATTTTCACAAATGTTTTTTAATTATTCCTTAGTTTTATAGTGTAAACGAACTTCGCACCAAATTTGAAGTATGTAGCTACAGTAGATATCTGAAACAACAATATAATCCCTTAAGCTAATATTAGAAAATTATTAAAATATCTCAGTTTGTTGATTTTCTGTAAGCAAGTAAACTCTATTGGTTTACAATGGAAGTCTATGGGAATTTCGCGAAATATTGGAGATATCGTCAAGGTGGCGTCACTTTTGGCGACTAATTTTGGTCACTTAATTTCAAGTTGGCGACAAACTTGGAGGTATTTGGCGACAGAACAGCATTTCCTCATATGGCAAATTAAAATTTCGCCTAATAGACGTAATGTTAAAATAAAAATGGACACCCCTAAGCGGGTAATTAATCGATTTTCACATTATTTTTTATTCCTTAGTTTTATAGTGTAAACGAACTTCGAACCAAATTTGAAATCTGTAGCTGCAGTAGATATATGAGATCTTTTTGATGAGTGAGTGAGTGAGTGAGTCAGTCAGTGTTAAAATTATCGATTATCAGACATTTTCAAATGTCATTATCTCGGAAACTAATTATGCGTTATTCATAAAATTTTGGATTCTAGGTAATTAGGGTGGTCTTACTACGTATTTCGTATAACAAGTACGTAGGTCACATAGATTTTCAGTAGTAGAGTGTCGAAATTTGACGAAAACAGCTCGAAATTTTTCGTGTAATATAACACACGAGTATGTCAGAGGAACTTGCCTGACACATTGCCGTGCGACTAGATACACAATGTACGTATGGTGCCATACTGCTATGAGACTTTTACAAAGGAAAAGCAACTAAAGGAATAGTTTAGTTAACGAAAGTAAAGTAGGAGAAACTGGGACTTAATGGGACATGGAGCCTAATGGAACAAATGACTTTTCTCATAAAAAAAAATCTGTTTAATGTTCAGCCTTATATCAATAAATACTAGTACCAGCATTACACAAACACATGGTATTGAACAATTTTTTTCCCATTAGCTGGTTGCAAAGTAAGAAGCAAAACAGTTATAAGCCAACACAAAGCCATTCTTAAGGCTCCTGTCCCGTCACGTGAAGACATTCGCGAGCGAATGCTAAACCTATGGGGAGATACTTTGCTAATATATCGTTTGCATTTCGACATTTAAAAATATTTTTTTTTTCATTGAAGAGCTGAGGTCGATCTCTACAGTGGCCTTATTTGATTTTTCCGATTTTGGTTGCGGATATTTTTTTATAAAGTTACTTTCACTTTCGGAACCGGTTCCGAAAAGGAAAGTGTCATCTTAAAGAAAAGTGCAACCAAAATCAAAAAGTAAAAAAGAGCGACTGTAGGGATCGACAAAAAATTGTCCAGTCTGTCCAATGCATAAAAAAAAGTAGAAATGCAATCGAGATGTTGCCAAAACACCTCCCCATAGGTTTAGCATTAACTCGCGACTGTCTTTGCCTAACGTGGCAGGAGCCTTAAGTCTTCCTAACTGTGAGGAATTATTTTATATTTAATAAATGCTAGATTTGATAAAGGGTTAACTCTGTAACAATACATGATTATGATGCTTTTTAACCCCTTCGGGACGAACGTCTTTTACAGAATTTTTAATCTTTGATCATCGGTTTTTCAAAACAGAAATTTTTGCCTAATTGAATCGGGAAAATGCTAGGATTAAATAAGGTAAAATTTACTATAAAAATTTACTGGTGTGAATAGTCACGGATTCTGAGCACCTTACGCGGCACGTATTCCGGTCGCTCGTCTCCAACAGGTTAAGCAATGTTATTCATTTGCTTCATTTTGCGAATTAGTGATATATAGCTAATTTCTCATAAACCTAAATGGAGTTCAAAATGGTATGGAGGCTAGTGCGACATGTCAGTTTGAGAGACCCCAAAGTAACACATATATAAACATTATCATGTTATTGCATCTAAAATTTATGTTAAATGATATATTTTGTGTAGAAGAAACTTAATGCGCCTTATTCTGTTATAATTTTTAAAATATATAGCATTTTACCAAATTAACTTTCAATAAAAGCATGACAAGGTAGAAAGTGTTCAATAAATTTTATTTTAATAAAATTTACAAAATTAGAAAGAAAATTTAGCTTTAAAATTAAATTAAGTAAGAAAATATTAATTTAAAAAATGTTAAAAGTAAGATTTTATTTATTGAATGGATACTGGTGCTGATATAACTCTTGAATTTGCTTATTTAGGAAACATTTACGTTGAATTAATGTGTCTCAATAGGCGTATGGCCAGCCCCATTAGACCACGAAGTCGAGATCTTATTGGACAAAAATTCATTTCATAAATTAAGGAGATTTCTCTTTGAATAATTAATCTATGATCAACATGTTTCAACTATTAATAGAAAAGTGCTTAAAGTAATTTTCTGTCAAAAAAGAAAAAAAGAAGATGAAGAAGAAGAGTGGAATGTTATAAATTACACGTTTTACAATAGGAAATGTAAAACATGCCCCATTAGATCCATAATCTTCCCTATAGGATTATCGTATAGAGATATGAATATATTTTAGATATTTGAATATAATAGAACATACAGTCAAACTCGGTTAATATGAAAAGCAACGGAATTATAAAAGTCCTCGTATTAACGGTTATTCGTAATACACGCGATTATAATAAAAATCTTGAAAACATACGCATAAGTAAGATAATTACAACTGTACTTTCTCTATTTATCTCAATGCTAAAATTAGCATACTATAATTTTCCCTCGAAAAACTTTGCTAACATTGCAATAATCACCGTAGTTTTCGACATATTGATTTCACATATCTTTTCCTTTTTAACAGTGCAACATGAAAAGTATGGTTAATTTAGCCCAGAGTCTGGTTTAAAAAAAAAAAGGAACAAATAAAGGTTTTCTTCTATGTTACTTCTTTTCCATGGCTTAGTTGTAGATCTTACAAAGGGTGGTATTTGTAACGTCTTTATCTTTCCATTCTTTCAAGATCTCAGGACATTGCTTTGAATTTTATTGGGTTGGTAGGATATCCTTAAAAATTGAAATTCTGTCTAGTAAAACTGACCAATTACTGCATTTTGACAGATAGTTGTAACACAGAAATTTATCACTGAGAGAGAACAGTGTTCGATTAGAAAGATTTTTTTCTTAATTCCACCCAACTTTTCACTGAAATACACATTGAAATGAACAGATATTTTGCTCGTATTATCCATGATCCTGCTTTTGAAGCTCGTAATAAGCGTGAAAATCTTAATATAATTTAAATAATGAACCATTCTTAGGCTGTAAATTGCTCCTTTTAACCGTGTCGTCGTTTTAGCCGTGCTCGTATTAAACGCGTTTAACTGTATATGTATATATAACATAGTATATATATATATATTTATTTATTTTATTCATTTTACCAAAAGCATAAGTAAAATTATTACTTAAAATATGACTGGAGATTTATCTAAGCACCTTTAGCACATGTTTATTAAGCAAGTTCTTCTAAGTAATTTACTTTTTGTTTATAACCCGTGTTGTTTTCTTTATTACACAAAATTATGAGTTTCCAGGGATTAGTTTAAGCAATAAATCATTATATGTCGGAACTTGTCTATGGTTTTCTTCAAATTAATACTTATAATGTGATTAATATGACGTATTATTTTTCGGTGGAATCTGCTTAAAAAATCAAAAAAATCCCATACATCTTAATCATTAAATTGTCCCGGGAAAAAAAAAAGGAAATTAAGATTTGACTTGCAATGATGTCTGCTTTCAATTTATGTAAAAAAAAAATAAACTTAGGGGTCGCCTTCATAGAAAAATTGTACCAAACCCTAAAATTTTCAATAAAGAACAATAAATTTTGACAGCCCCCCTCCTCTTATTTTGTTAAATTTACCTAAGGATTCCAAACGAGAAGTCATTCGGCCAAATAGTTTAGGAATAATTTCGGTTTAAAATTTGGAACTCTTAATATCAAATTCCTTTATATTCCACTGCTCAAAACAATTAAAGGATATTGAGGTTGTGTATGGACCTTGCGGCTGAAATGTTTAGATGATTGATACATGATCGACAGATGTGGTAGGCTATATGAGAAAAAAAAAATTACACATGTTTGGCAGAAAAAATGCATTGTATAGAGCATTTGGGTACAAAAGAAAAAGAAAAAACAATTTGTTTATATGAGAAAAAACGAATAAAAAAAGGTGTTTCCTTCAAAGGGTATAGTTTTTAGTAGGGATATGTTTTCCCTGGATGGCCAGCAACGTTGAGCACCTTTGAGGCTTGGAGTCAATGAGGCTATTAATGAGAAGTTGGGGTATTCTATCCCACTCCTCCAGAGGATATTTTATCAGTTCTTGGAGAGTATGTGGGGGTGGTAAGCGGCCAGAAACTCGTCTGCATAGAATGTCCCAAAAATGATCTATTGAGTACATGTCCGGAGTACACGTTGGCCATTCCATTCGTATGATTCCTTCCTCGAAAAGGAAGTCATCCACCAAGTGAGCACGATGTGGCTTGCAGTTGTCCATTAACTCCTTCGGGACGGGAGCCTTTTACGAAATTTTTAATCTTTTGTCACCGTTTTTTAAAAACAGAAATTTGTGTCTTCTTGAATCGCGAAAATGCGCTGATTAAATAAGGCAAATTTTACAGTAAAATTTTACTGGTGAGGAAAAACAAGGATTCTGAGCGCTTCATGCGGCACGTATACGTGTCGCTCGTCCCCAAGGGGTTAACATGCAGTCATCTCCAATTGCTGCAGCGTAAGGGTTAGAGTTTTTGTGCATTCCCTGGGGGAGCTACAATAAATCTGAGGATCTCATCCCTATACCCTGAGGATCTCATCTCCTGCTGACTGGTCAGAGTTCCATTTCAAATGATGTGGAGGTCAGTGCGCCCATCAGTGGAGATGCCAGCATACACGATCACTCCCCCACCGCCAAATCTGACGCTACCTTGCACGAACGCAGGATGGTTTCAAGTGCCACGTTCCCCCAGATGAAAATAAGCCATGATGAACAGCCATCAGGATGAACAGAAAACGGGACTTGCCAGAGAAAAGAATATTGCACCATTCATTTGGAGGGCTCACTCCGTGTCAATTGTGCGCAAGTCTGGGCCCCGAGTGGCCAATGTCGCCGGACGAAGGCTAGGAGCTAGTTTTCTCCTCCAGTTCCCATGCTCTGTTGCCCACTCCCTGCTGGCACCACGGCGCCTTGCTGTTAACGTAGTCTGCGAGCATACAGACCTACAGCGTGGATCCGGTTTCGAACAGTTTTAGTTGAAACTGCGGTGCCAGTAGCCGAGCGAATGTGTTGTTGAAGAAGAATGGCATTCATATTTCGGTGTCTCCGAGCCGTTAGAGTTAAATATCGATCTTCATTGGTTGTTGTTGCACCTCTACGGCTTTGACCTGGTCTTCGACCTGCATTTTCAGTCTCCGAAAAACGGTTCGAGATCCTGGAAATCACACTTTGTGAAACTATAGTGGCTTCTGCTACTTCGGCTTGTGTTTGGCCCCCCTTTAACCGACCAACAACTCTCCAAGCTTCTGATTCGGTTAAATGACTTCGTTGAGACATCGCATTCATCGAAACAAAGCACTTACTGAATGCCGATCATTGTTTTCCGCTTTGCCTCTTATAAGCTGAAAGCCAAATTTAATTCGCTGCCACTAAAGCGTCGTTTTTGACGTCGAGCTCAAAATTTGCATACTCCGAAATTTGAAAATGAGAAAAAATTGCATTTGTGATTCTCTTATTCCCTTTTCTGAAAAAAAAAATCGCTTATACCGTTATTTTATGTAAGACTTACAACATCCTTTAATTGTTTTGAGCAGTGTAGTTGCAAAACAGATAGCAATGCGGGTAGTTTTTAAAGTATAGCTCAAAAACTACTAGGCGGAATGAGCTGAAATTTTTAATTAGCATATTTAAAGCTTTTAGAAATCGATTTCTGTTTAAGAGAAAATCATATTTCATAATTCATGTACTTTTTTGAAAATTAATTTTAAGTTATACATATTTTTGGAAATTTTAAGTAGATTTAAGCATATTATTTTCAAAAAGACATTATTACCAGAGAAACATATATTTATATAAGGTCACTGTGTATAAATGCGATGCTATTTCTCATAAGTTTATCCCATTTGGGGTACATTTCGCATTTTATTAAACATAAAATGCCAAATATAAGCAACAAAAGATTGATTATTATGCTTTTAAGTCGAAACTTATTTGCTTTGAAGAACTGAATTATTAGCTCTAATCTAAGCAAATATTTTCTATTGTCACATTTAGGTGATTCTTATCACATTTTCAGTATTTAAAACCTAAATGAGATGCCAAAGTACAGTCGTGGAAAAAAAAGTAAACAGCCCCTACTAACTCTGTAACTAATTATAATAGAAAATATTTACAAGTACTAAACGATCAGAAATAAAGTCTACTTTTAAAAGAGGAATATAAAATTTGCTTAGGGGGTCATTTACGAATCGAAACCAGACCAAACTTTGTTTTTTCGATGGCAACACCCAGTTCTGACAATATATTTTAAATCTTCGGTTCAAACTATGATCAGAAATAAAATTTCAAGTCATTTGGATTATAAGTTTTTGAATTATAAACATTCAAAATTTAGAGCTTCTATAATGTTAAATTGCATTTGCACATTTGTATTAATTGCTCCTAAAATTATAATTCTAATGTGGTATTTTTTTTGTTTAATTATAATACTAAAAATCCCAAACGTAAATACATTAAATTTGTAATTTTCAAAATTTTATAATATGAATTATGAAATTAATATTCGAAAAAAAATATGAATTGCAACCTACAATTTTTTTGATAGATTTATGTTTATTATGTCCTGCTTTATGCAAATTCTCAATTTCAAATTTTTCTTCCAAGTAGTTTTCAAATTATGAGCAAAAATCGTCAAAATGACGATTTAATCCATCTATGATGTCCAGAAAAGCATAATTTGAAAAATATAAATTTTACTCATTTTAATTAAAAATTTGTGATGGCAATATTCAAAACATAATAAGCGAGTGGAATGGTCATATTGGCAAGAAATAATACATTAATAGAACTGAAATAGTCATTGTGTATCGATGTGTGTTTCAGCAATCGAGTACCGAATTTCGACTTGGATACAGCCCCTAAAATATGCTCATTTTAAAATAATTAATTTCTTGGAAACTAATCGCATGAATTTCATGAAAATTTGTCTTTAGGCTAATTGATGGGTGCAGAATCTATTTATGGTGTGAAACTTGGGTATTGCTATTAAAACAAAACACAGTTTGGGTTCGTTTTGATATGTAGATGGTGTTGTAATATACTCCTTTTATTTTATTTATGTAATCTAACGATTTGTATATCTCTTTTCTTTTCTGCCGCTAGAAGACCTATTGTGTTTCCATGGAAATAGGTTTTGATAATATATAGACATTCTAATATGTTCTATGATGTTTTTTTTTTTAGTTGAGTGTTGGTTGTCTTTTGTAATGGTGATGTCTACCGTTTTGTCCAGATAAATGTATATATTATGTGAACTGTGATGCTGCATTATTTATTTGATGATCATGTTTTAATTTACTACAAGCCTACCTGCGCTGCTGAGAAAAGTAAGCATGAACTTTATTTGACTAAACAAGTATAATATATAATCTATAATACGTTACTGTTTAGATTAAATGAAAGTTTGTCAAGTGCTTACAGATCACGAGACAGAAGCTCTAATATATTATTAATACTTATTTGAATTGTTTAAAATAAAATAAAACGTTGAATAATATTTATTAGCTGTAGTAAAGCAAAAACGAATGACAAATTATTAAACATAAACAAAATGACATTCTTGAAAGAGAATAATATTACGAAACTAAGTAATGACAATTTTTCCATTTGGAAATTCAAAATGCAAATGATTCTTATAAAAGAGGATTTATTTGATGTAATTGAGGATGAATTTCCAGAAAATCCGGATGATAAATATTTAAAACGCGACAGACAAGCAAGAGCATTAATTAATTTATGCATTGAAGATTCTCAAATTATTCATGTCGAATATGAAATCACGGCAAAAGCCACATGGAATAAGCTTAAAGCAATTCACGAACGATCGAACTTATCTAGTAAACTTTTCTTATTACGAAAATTGTACGCTACAAAAATGCCAGAAGATGGTAACATGAATGAATATATCGCTCCAATGTTCGAACTAGATGATAGGTTAAAAGCCGTTGGTGAGGAAATAAAAGATGATCACATAGCTGCATTGCTTTTAGTCTCAGTACCTAAATCTTATGATAACTTAATTGTTGCCATGGAGGCGCGACCTGAAACCGAAGTAAATTCACAATTAATAAGAAATAAGCTGACAGACGAGTACAATCGTAGAATAGAAATGAATAACGATCGTGGGGTTTCACAAGTCTTTAAAACGAATGTTTTTAAACAAAATCGGCCTAAAAATGACAAATGCTGTTCGCTTTGCAAGAAAACAAATCATTGTCGAAACGAATGCTATCACTTGAACAACAAAACGTTTGAAAATCTCAATTGGAATAAATCTTAATATCCATTGCAAAGTAAAAATAATAAGAAACAAAACGTTGATCTCAGAAGATCCAATTTTATCTCCATGACAACGAACGATAAAAATATGAATCAGAATAAAGTTTGTATGCAAAGCATCGGACAAAATTCCAATTCTAACCAAGATTGCAGACGATCTAGTGAGATAAAAATAAAATAAATAAAAACTCAGGATACAGCTCGCGATAAAAATTCATTAAATAAAAATAATCAAATGAATCGAGAAGCTAATTCAGTCTCGAATAATGAAAACAAAAATATTGAAGAATACACTTTAAAACTAAACGGTAATTTAACGCAAGATTTTAAAGAAGATTTCTATATAGATAGCGGTGCAACACAACACTTGGCTAATGGCATAAATATGTTTACATATTTCAATCCGAACGCGGAACCTGTGAAAATTATTATTGCAGATGGGAAAAGTTTATTTTCGCAAGGTATCGGTAACGTTCACATTTCAACAAAATTGTCTGACGGAACTAGTCATGATGTTATTCTAATGACTGTATATTTCTTGCCTGAATTAGAATGTAATTTAATATCGGTAAAAAGAATTACTGAAAAAGGATTTACAGTTACATTTATCGAAAGAAAATGTTTCATTACAAAAAATGAAATTACGTACTTAGAAGCAGTTTCAAGTAATAATAGTCTTTATAAGGTAACACAAAATGAATATACAGGGAACAGCAAAAACCAAACGTTCGCTTTGAAATGCAGAAATGTAAACTGCATTAATTTATGGCACAAACGCCTTGGGCACCGAAATTCAGATGCTATTAAGCAACTTGTGAGACAAAATCTCGCTGATGACATCGAAGTTGATAACTGCGAAAATTGTATTAAAAATAAACTTTCAGAATTTCCCTATCCGAATGAATCAAAGTTCAAAGCAAAGAGTCCGCTTGAGATTATTCATAGTGACCTATATGGCGCCATGAAAACAACCAGCGTCGGTGGGAAGCGTTACTTCCTTACATTCGTTGACGCCTTCTCACGTTTCACTATGATTTATCTAATAACAAACAAAAATGAAGTTTACTCTAAACTAAAAGAATACGTTGCTGTGACTACGAATAAATTCGATAAGAAGCTAAACGCGCTTAGGAGCGACAATGGAGGGGAATATATAAGCAATGAAATGGAAGAATTCATGAAAAATCATGGAATTTTACACCAGTTCACAGTGCCACATTCACCACAACAGAATGGATTTGCGGAAAGAAAGAATAGAAGCTTAATGGAGATGACAAGATGCCTCCTGTCTGAAGCCAACCCGCCACTCAAATATTGGGGAGAAGCCTTAATGATGGCAAACTATTTGCAGAATAGATTGCCTACTAAAGCCAAAACTAAAACACCGTAAGAGTTATGGAATGGTCGGAAACCAGATTTATCAAACATCAGAGTTTTTGGATCTAAAGCATTCGCATACATTCACAAAAGCAAAAGAGGAAAACTAGACGAGAAGGCTGTAGAAGGAATTATGATTGGCTATGATTACGGAAGTAAAGGAATCGGATTTTAATATCTGACCATAATGTAATTATAAGTAGAACAGTCAGATTCATTGAAGACGCAACTTCCGACAAGGAAATTACAGTAGTTCTACCAAAACAAATAGAGAACGAAGAAGAAGAAGTGTATGAAGAAGAAACATCTCAAGAAGATTCAAATATTATGAAGAAACAATCTCCGACACCAGTGGAACCTAGAAGTTCTCGTAGAATTAATAAAGGAAAACCGCCAGAAAAATTAACTTATTTTACAGGAGAACCAACGAAAGAACCTGCTAGTTTCAAAGAACTGAATTCTCTTAATCCTGATGAAAAGAAGAAATGGTTCGAAGCAATCGAAGAAGAGATGCAATCTCTCAAAAAGAATCGTACGTGGGATCTTGTAAAGCTACCCAAAGATAAAAAACAATAGGCTGTAAATGGATGTTTAAAGCCAAATTGAACGAAAATGGCACAGTTGAAAGATATAAAGCAAGGCTCGTCGCAAAAGGTTTCAACCAAAAGTTCGGAACAGATTACGATCAAACTTTTGCCCCTGTAGTTAAGCACACAACCATAAGAGCATTTTTAACAGCTGCAGTTCAGAAGAATATGCTTGTCAAACATGTTGATATCACAACAGCATTCTTGCATTGAGACCTCAAGGAAGATATCTGCATGGTACAGCCAGTGGGATATGTTGAACCTGAAGTTAATCATGGGAAGAAAGTTTGCAAATTAAGAAAATTCATATATGGGCTTAAACAAGCTGCATATGCGTGGAATCAAAAGCTAGCAGAAGTTTTGCTGAAAAAACAATTTCAAGCAAAGTACGGCAGATGTATGTTTATTTAGAAAAACAGATGAAAATGAAAATATACTAATTATTCTGTACGTAGATGATATTCTTATTTCTTGTAAAGATGAAACAAAAAATCAACTTAGTGATTGATATTCTGAAAGAAAACTTCGAAGTTAAAAATTTAGGTGAAGTGAAACATTATCTTGGAATCAACATCCAAAGAAATATTGATGGAAGCTTTGAATTGAATCAGAAAAATAAAATTGAAGAATTACTTAAGAAGTTTAACATAGAAGAGAAGGAGCCCACATACATACCAATGGAAACTTCATACCCAAAAAATGAAGATGACAGTAATTTTCTCGACGATAATAATGAATATAGACAAGCCATTGGAGCTCTTCTTTACATAGCAACAGTGCCTCGACCGGACACTGCCCTAGCAGTTAATATACTAAGCCAAAAAATTGAAAAACCATCAGAAAAAGACTGGAAATCAGTTCAAAAGATTATCATGTATCTAAACACAACGAAGAACCTGAATCTTGTTATAAGCAACCAAATTGACCCAATTCTAACTTGTTACTCTGATGCAGACTTGGCTGGTGACAAAGCAACCAGAAAGTCTACAAGCGGTAACATCTTTATTTTAGGAGACAATCCAATATCATGGTTCTCAAAACGCCAAAATTGTATTGCTCTGTCCACTGCCGAATCAGAATATATAGCCGCTGCAAATGCTGCACAAGAAATACAGTGGTTGCTGACTCTACTAGATGACTTAGGTCTTAAACAATCGTTACCTATTATGCTATATGAAGATAATAAATCTTGTATAGTACAGACATAAACTGGTAACATAGTGCTAGAACCAAGCACATTGATATCAAATATCATTATATTAGACATTTACAAGAACAAAATATAGTGCTTGTCGATTACTGTAGTTCAAAGGAAATGATTACAGATATATTAAAAAAGCCTCTTCCCAGACCCCAATTTTTAAAATTAAGAGAAAAACTAAATTTTATTTTCTTTTTCGAACCGCTAGATTAAGGAGGGATGTTATAGTATACTCCTTTTATTTTATCTATGTAATCTAACGATTCGTATATCTCTTCTTTTCTGCCGCTAGAAGGCCTATCGTGTTTCCATGGAAATAGGTTTTGATAACCCATAGACATTCTAAGATGTTCTATGATATTCTTTTTAGTTGAGTGTTGATTGTCTTTTGTAATGGTGATGTCTGCCGTTTTGTCCAGATAAATGTATATATTATGTGAACTGTGATGCTGCATTATTTATTTGATAGTCATGATTTAATTTACTACAAGCCTATCTGCGCTGCTGAGAAAAGTAAGCATGAACTTTATTTGCTTAAACAAGTATAATATACAATCTATATTCCGTTACTGTTTAGATTAAATGAAAGTTTGTCAAGTGCTTACATATGCCCCCCTAAACAAATTTTGTATACATAATTTAAAAGCAGGTTTTATTTCCAGTAGTTTGGTACCAGTAACTTTCTTCTACAATAATTTGTTGCAGAGTTAGTAGGGGGTGTTTACTTTTTTTTCCGCGACTGTACCTAAACGTGACAATTCATCTTATGTATGTTAGTTTAACTAAGTTTTGTTAATTTATATGTTATCAGTTTTTAAATACTTTATACTGCATTATAGTTAAATAATGAATTATTTAACATGTTTGCTTATTTTATATTACTTGTTATATTTTATTTCTTTAATTTATATTAAAATATTAAGAAAAAAATCACTTCTTATAACAGTCCTAATAAAAATTTAAATTCTTTTTCCTCAATTTTTGCGAATATTAAATTTAAAAACAATCAAATATATAAATAAGAAGTATTTGTTTATTTTGTAAATATTTACCAATACATATTAAACTATTGCGATGAGGACTACAGTTGAAGAGATTAAATATATACTGCAAAGCTGCTTCCCGTTTATGCCCAATCTGTCGTCCGTGTGCAATATACAAGCCGTATCCTGAAAAAGTGGTGTAAGTCAGAAAATTTGATTTCAGAGTATGGAGTGTATACAGGTATATCAATTTACGTATAGGTATATCGATATAAGTAACAGTTCGAGGAAATTTGAGGGCACCCGAACATATTATTCTCCATAGGAAATCGTTATAGTGCGTGCAATAAATTATTCTTTTTGAGCATTAAGAAAATGCGACTTAAACCTCTCTTGCATGTAACGACTCATATATCAGTGCTGATCCCTGAAAAGGGAAAGCTTCGAACATTACAAGAGCTACATTACATAAAAACATGCAGGTAAAATTACATCTAATATCAATAAATGAAAAAAAAAAACATTTCATAATTTCCTGTAAAACTTTTATTTTCTAGTCTAAAACAATCCTAATGCAAAGGGACGATAATAGTATGCACTGTTGCTAATTAAGTTTTTTAAATTCAGAAACCTGCCTCTATTCTCGAATAGTGATATTCGCCTTATTTAATCCATAATCAAATAAGGCGAATATAGCTTGGTCGAATATTACTTGAGGAATATTACGCCCAATTGGAAACATTGACAGTTTGTGAATCAAGCTTACGGAAGTTTCTGATATTATCAAGAAACTTTCCTTGAAAAATTTTGGACAAATAGCTTCTCATTATTTCCCAGAAATGTTCTTGATTATTTTTCTACGTTTTATGCGATAAGATTTTTTTTCTAATCAAGTGAATTACAGAAGAGTATGAAATTATAGTTTTTGTTTTTGTAATTTACATTTAAGTTATAGACGAAACTCCAAAAGCGTTTATCATTTATTTTATGACTTGCTCTATAATAATGTCTCAATTAAGATAAATTTTATGTTAGAAATTGTGAATCAATTCATAACATCAAAAGAAAGATTAATAAAAGTATCTCTTCACGAAAAAACAAATCTTGACAAGACTTTCAATAAGATTCTTAATAGCAACATGAGTTTGATTCACATAGTCCTTTGAGAACTGTGGGAGTTAAACAAATTTACATAATTTTCACCAAAACGCTTTTATGAATATAAATTAAAAAAGAAAAAATTACTTCTGATAGTATAAAGTAAGTGTAATGCTTCTTTAAAATCCTTGTTTTGAAAATTGAGTAACCTTCTACAGACCGAATTCACATCTAGATTTATTTTTAATTACCATTTTGCAATTTAATTGTCATTTTCTAAAGTTTCGGTATAAAAATATCACTCATTAAAATGGAGAGAAAAGAAATGATACATGATTTTTATGAGGGTCTCAGATGGATTTATATAGCTTTTAAACTCCAAAATTAACTCCAATATAATTTTTAAACTCAAGTTTATAAAACTAGGATTATAGCCTATATATTTATATTAATAAAAGGAAGTTTTGCTCTGTCTGTGTGTCTGGCTGTTGACGATGGCTAGCGAAATCTATCGCATGTAGAAGTCTGAAAATTTGAATGAGGGAAGTAGGTTTTGATGCACCTGAGGCTAAGATTTTACATTTCTTGATTATTAGCCGAGATATTAATTAACAAATAATCGAAAAAGCTTTCTTTTTTTCGCAAATTGGCAAACGCGCCCGCGCATGCTCAGTTCCAAGCGTTCCGAAACAGCAAGCAGAAGTACGAAAAATGCGAGATCTCTGGACGCGCATCGGGCGAACTGTTAAAAATGCGGGCAAAAGAAAGACATATTATTAAATTTAGTACTTTTACGTTTAAAACGCCACAATCTGTTTAAAAATATTAGCATTAACCCTTTCAAAAAAAAAAAAAAAATAGAAAGCAGGAAATTCTGCCTTTTCAGATATTAGTGTCGCCCAGGATGAAAAAAAAAAAAAAAAAATATGTATATATAAATAGCACAAAACATATTTCAATTTTAAGACTTACAACACACGCTTTTATTTTATGTAAAATGATGTCATTCGCATCCGCTTAAGAATTCCACATACGATCCATTCTTAAACATCTACAGTAAAGTAGGCATAGGACGTCATTATCGCGAAATAATACACAAATGCAGCACAAAGATGCCGTCATTAAAGGAACTCGACAACAACAACAACAAAGAGACTGTCTAGTGGTTCATAGGCATTCATTTGTTTGTAACATTAATACAGACACTTAAAATTAAATTAAACAAAAACATACTTTGAAGAACAATTTAAAAAACAACAACATTTATTTCCTACATTGTTTAAGACCGAGAAGGGACAGATATTTAGATATTTCATTCAATTAGTTCTACATTTAATGTTATTTTTTTGGTAACAAATCAGTTAAGAGGCTACTTCAGTCAAATGAAAAGACCCGTTCGCTAATGCTAATCCTATGTAAGAAATTTATAACGATATCTCGGTTGCATTTCAATATTTTTAAATGATTTTTTTTTGCATTGGATAGCTGAGATCGATCTGTATGCAGGCCGTTTTTACTTGTTCGATTTTGATTATAGATTTTTTTTATAAGCAAGATTTCAGTTTCGAAACCGGTTCCGAAAATGAAAGCGTCCTCATTAAAAATATCTGTAAACAAAATTGAAAAATTAAAAAACGGCCTTTATACAGATCGATCTCAGCTATCCAATGCAAAAAAAAAATCATTTAAAAATATTGAAATGCAACCGAGATATCGTTATAAATTTCTTCCATAGGATTAGCATTAGCGAATGGGTCTTTTCACTTGACTGAAGTAGCCTCTTAAGCCAATTGAAGATTAAAAAATAAAAATAAAATTAATGCAATAGGATACTTAAAACACCTTAAAAATTTAGATTCTGTTCAAATGAAATTGAAATAAATCTTAGATTTCTTCCATTTTTAATTTAAAATATTTGTATTGCAGATTTTGTATTATGTTTATGACAAATGTACATAAAATGATAAGATGCATGCAAAATACAAAACTTAAAAAAAAGTCTAAGATTTATTTCGATTTTGTTTGAACGGAATCTAATTTTTTAAGGTGTTTTAAGTATCATATTGCATGAATTTTATTTTTATTTTTTAATCTTCAACTGGCTTAACTGATTTGTTACAAAAAATTAACATTAAATGTAGAACTAATTGAATGAAATATCTAAATATCTGTCCCTTCTCGGGCTTAAACAATGTAGGAAATAAATGTTTTTTTTTTAAAATTTGTTCTTCAAATTATGTTTTTGTTTAATATGTCAAGTTTTTTTAATAACTACTGCATTCAGACGAACTCATTTCAAAATTAATAGAGGGTATCATCATCAGGCTTTGATGTATCCGGTATTGCATCACAATATGTGATGCAGTTAACCAATGTATAATTCAAAATATTTCACCACTGTAGTAATGCAGGTTGCTGTAGTTTGGACAAAAACTTCCAATCTGAAAGTAAAAAATCTATAATCAAAACATAAAAAATTAACTTCACTTAAATTTAGATACTCTATTTCCCACTCAGGAACGCTATGAATGCAAAAATAAATTGTGTTGAACCCTTACTGCTAATATTTAACAATATTTGCTGTGATACAGTAAAAAATAAAAAACTAGAAAACAGGAATTCTGCTTTTTCAGAATTTAGTGTCACTCCCGATGAAGAAAAAAAAAATTATATATAGATAGTACAAAACATATTTCAGTTTTAAGACACACGTTTTTACTTTATATAAAGTGACGTCATCCGCATTCACTGAACAATTCCTCATTTGCGATCGTATACAGCATCTACAGTAAAGTACGCATATGACGTCACTATCGCAAAATGTCAAGAAACTCGTCAAAAATATCGGCTATCTAATAATTCATATGCCTTCATTTGTTTGTAACATTAATATACATACTTAAAATTAAAGTTAGTTTCTAATTGCTCCATCTTTTATCAGAAATCATTCATTTATATTTTTTCAAAATAGCACGCATTTTAAGTACTTTTTTTTTTCACTTTTTATGGGAAAATGGCAACAGAAAGCTATAATTGCAATTTTCCGACTATTTTTCGTTTACTTTCTACAGAAATGGGGAGTACTTGAGCTGCCAAAATTAAACAAATGTCGCTAAAATCTACAAAAGAATTAATATCTTAAAAATAAATGGAGATGCGGTTTTCAAACAAATTGCATTTAAAAGTACGAAATTAAAAAAATTGCACTAGAGTATTTAAGAGTACTGCTTTGTTACACGGCTAGCTTCTGTAAGGTAACGTTATTTTTTGGAGACGGCACAAAATAAGCTGGGAGAAAGAAATAGCATACCAGGGACCGGGGGCTAATAAAAGTTTTACTTAAATTTTGTTACCTTATTCTCTCCCAATGGGTGATGTAAACACATCAGAAAATCATTACTTAAGTTTGACTTGGGGTATAAATAGTTCTCATCTCGAAAAAAAAAATACATTTTAAAATTTAAGTTAATTCCTCACTAAGTTCGCTACCAGCGTAAAAATAGCTATCCATTTTAAACTTTTTACTAAAACATAAACTTGACCAAAGCAACTGAAAATATCATTTTTATTTCCACTATGACGCCATATTCACGTTTTTAATTCTTGAAAAAAAAAAAAAAAACTAGTTTAATTTAATATTTATTTCACGTGGAAATCTTTCAACTAAAAAGAAACAAATTATTATTACGGCTTTTGAAATTGTTGCAACAATGAAGGAAAAATGTTACATTTTCTATGAAAAATGTCCGTTGATTCTCAATGAAAAAAGCGAAATTTGGAATTATTAAGAAACATATTTGAATAATGTAAAAAAAAAAAATTGACCCATGTTTCCCCTCATAGCATGCATGGTCACAGTGACGTCGTTGTGACGTCACTGTAAGTCACTGTGGTCACGTCACATCTGTGACCAAAATGCCACCACTCAGTGATGTCACATTGTGACTGAGATGTGAACTTTTTAGAAAACTTTAAAAAATTACAAAAATTATTAAAAACATGTTATTTACTGTAAAAAATATTTTTCTGCCGGATTTAAAATTTTTTTAAACCGTGGTCCAATTTGCCTCTGTGCCTCTAACCAAAACTTTTTATTTTCATATAACATAAAATGTAATTAATTCATCAGCGACACAAAAAGATTTCCTAATTATGCGAATTTCATATTATTAAAAAAATGTTTTAGGTAAACATTCCTCGACTTATCTTTTATAAAGACTTTTGTAAATGATCATCTGTTATACTAGAAGTTTCTCAAAGAGTAGTCGAAACATTTCTGTGGTTTCAAACTAAAAACTTTCTATTACAGTTAAGTGTGCAGCTTTTAATGAGCACGCAGAAAGCGTCTTCAAAGTTTAGTCATATATGCATTTCTTGCTTTATAATTTGCATTCAAGTCATATTTTTTCCCTCTTAGTGTTTCACTATTTTAAGTAACTATTTTTTTTTTAATTCTACTTTTTTCAGACGTTTAAAATAAAATTGACATTTTCCGAATTTAAAATAAATGTACAAAATTTATGCAAATCCCATGACATAATTAAATATTCATATTTCATTTTTTGTTTTCAAAATATATCTTTAAAAATTATTTTACAAGATGTTTTATTCTACAGAAAATTAATATTAAGAGAATGACAGATTGACAAAGAAAAACTCATCTCTTCTTGATAATCTTGTTGTATTTTTTAAGAAGATATTTTGTATATATTACCTGTGATACAAATTTTACTTTAAAAAAAAGGAGGGGGTCTTCATTATTACCATTAAATTAATTTGTACACATTTTGAAAATTTAAGCAATGTTTTATCTGGTAAACTCTAATTAGGGATAATATTATTATTATAATTTACATAAATGAAACTTTACAGTTCAATAAAACTGATAAAAATAAAAGGTGAAATACAATAAAACATTTTCAAACAGGAAATTGAATTAGAGACAATTTGATAAAATTATTACGCATTTAATTTCCTTCCGAATCTGTTGTATAGAAAAACAAATAAAACCGAAAGACATCTGCTTCCAACTTCGAAACTTAAAAATCGTCTGCACTATTTCAGTTGTTAAGACTCGACCGCAGAATAACGGATAATAAAAGTAACAGTGAAGCTTTTTAGAATAAACGCGGGAATTCTGTGGACACTGGGCAGCAAAGACGGAAGAGCTTACGGAAGTTTCTGATATTATCAAGAAACTTTCCTTGAAAAATTTTGGACAAATAGCTTCTCATTATTTCCCAGAAATGTTCTTGATTATTTTTCTACGTTTTATGCGATAAGATTTTTTTTCTAATCAAGTGAATTACAGAAGAGTATGAAATTATAGTTTTTGTTTTTGTAATTTACATTTAAGTTATAGACGAAACTCCAAAAGCGTTTATCATTTATTTTATGACTTGCTCTATAATAATATCTCAATTAAGATAAATTTTATGTTAGAAATTGTGAATCAATTCATAACATCAAAAGAAAGATTAATAAAAGTATCTCTTCACGAAAAAACAAATCTTGACAAGACTTTCAATAAGATTCTTAATAGCAACATGAGTTTGATTCACATAGTCCTTTGAGAACTGTGGGAGTTAAACAAATTTACATAATTTTCACCAAAACGCTTTTATGAATATAAATTAAAAAAGAAAAAATTACTTCTGATAGTATAAAGTAAGTGTAATGCTTCTTTAAAATCCTTGTTTTGAAAATTGAGTAACCTTCTACAGACCGAATTCACATCTAGATTTATTTTTAATTACCATTTTGCAATTAATTGTCATTTTCTAAAGTTTCGGTATAAAAATATCACTCATTAAAATGGAGAGAAAAGAAATGATACATGATTTTTATGAGGGTCTCAGATGGATTTATATAGCTTTTAAACTCCAAAATTAACTCCAATATAATTTTTAAACTCAAGTTTATAAAACTAGGATTATAGCCTATATATTTATATTAATAAAAGGAAGTTTCGCTCTGTCTGTGTGTCTGGCTGTTGACGATGGCTAGCGAAATCTATCGCATGTAGAAGTCTGAAAATTTGAATGAGGGAAGTAGGTTTTGATGCACCTGAGGCTAAGATTTTACATTTCTTGATTATTAGCCGAGATATTAATTAACAAATAATCGAAAAAGCTTTCTTTTTTTCGCAAATTGGCAAACGCGCCCGCGCATGCTCAGTTCCAAGCGTTCCGAAACAGCAAGCAGAAGTACGAAAAATGCGAGATCTCTGGACGCGCATCGGGCGAACTGTTAAAAATGCGGGCAAAAGAAAGACATATTATTAAATTTAGTACTTTTACGTTTAAAACGCCACAATCTGTTTAAAAATATTAGCATTAACCCTTTCAAAAAAAAAAAAAAAAATAGAAAGCAGGAAATTCTGCCTTTTCAGAAATTAGTGTCGCCCAGGATGAAAAAAAAAAAAAATGTATATATAAATAGCACAAAACATATTTCAATTTTAAGACTTACAACACACGCTTTTATTTTATGTAAAATGATGTCATTCGCATCCGCTTAAGAATTCCACATACGATCCATTCTTAAACATCTACAGTAAAGTAGGCATAGGACGTCATTATCGCGAAATAATACACAAATGCAGCACAAAGATGCCGTCATTAAAGGAACTCGACAACAACAACAACAAAGAGACTGTCTAGTGGTTCATAGGCATTCATTTGTTTGTAACATTAATACAGACACTTAAAATTAAATTAAACAAAAACATAATTTGAAGAACAATTTAAAAAACAACAACATTTATTTCCTACATTGTTTAAGCCCGAGAAGGGACAGATATTTAGATATTTCATTCAATTAGTTCTACATTTAATGTTATTTTTTTTGTAACAAATCAGTTAAGAGGCTACTTCAGTCAAATGAAAAGACCCGTTCGCTAATGCTAATCCTATGTAAGAAATTTATAACGATATCTCGGTTGCATTTCAATATTTTTAAATGATTTTTTTTTGCATTGGATAGCTGAGATCGATCTGTATGCAGGCCGTTTTTACTTGTTCGATTTTGATTATAGATTTTTTTTATGAGCAAGCTTTCAGTTTCGAAACCGGTTCCGAAAATGAAAGCGTCCTCATTAAAAATATCTGTAAACAAAATTGAAAAATTAAAAAACGTCCTTTATACAGATCGATCTCAGCTATCCATTGCAAAAAAAAAAATCATTTAAAAATATTGAAATGCAACCGAGATATCGTTATAAATTTCTTCCATAGGATTAGCATTAGCGAATGGGTCTTTTCACTTGACTGAAGTAGCCTCTTAAGCCAATTGAAGATTAAAAAATAAAAATAAAATTAATGCAGTAGGATACTTAAAACACCTTAAAAATTTAGATTCTGTTCAAATGAAATTGAAATAAATCTTAGATTTCTTCCATTTTTAATTTAAAATATTTGTATTGCAGATTTTGTATTATGTTTATGACAAATGTACATAAAATGATAAGATGCATGCAAAATACAAAACTTAAAAAAAAGTCTAAGATTTATTTCGATTTTGTTTGAACGGAATCTAATTTTTTAAGGTGTTTTAAGTATCATATTGCATGAATTTTATTTTTATTTTTTAATCTTCAACTGGCTTAACTGATTTGTTACAAAAAATTAACATTAAATGTAGAACTAATTGAATGAAATATCTAAATATCTGTCCCTTCTCGGGCTTAAACAATGTAGGAAATAAATGTTTTTTTTTTTAAATTTGTTCTTCAAATTATGTTTTTGTTTAATATGTCAAGTTTTTTTAATAACTACTGCATTCAGACGAACTCATTTCAAAATTAATAGAGGGTATCATCATCAGGCTTTGATGTATCCGGTATTGCATCACAATATGTGATGCAGTTAACCAATGTATAATTCAAAATATTTCACCACTGTAGTAATGCAGGTTGCTGTAGTTTGGACAAAAACTTCCAATCTGAAAGTAAAAAATCTATAATCAAAACATAAAAAATTAACTTCACTTAAATTTAGATACTCTATTTCCCACTCAGGAACGCTATGAATGCAAAAATAAATTGTGTTGAACCCTTACTGCTAATATTTAACAATATTTGCTGTGATACAGTAAAAAATAAAAAACTAGAAAACAGGAATTCTGCTTTTTCAGAATTTAGTGTCACTCCCGATGAAGAAAAAAAAAATTATATATAGATAGTACAAAACATATTTCAGTTTTAAGACACACGTTTTTACTTTATATAAAGTGACGTCATCCGCATTCACTGAAGAATTCCTCATTTGCGATCGTATACAGCATCTACAGTAAAGTACGCATATGACGTCACTATCGCAAAATGTCAAGAAACTCGTCAAAAATATCGGCTATCTAATAATTCATATGCCTTCATTTGTTTGTAACATTAATATACATACTTAAAATTAAATTTAGTTTCTAATTGCTCCATCTTTTATCAGAAATCATTCATTTATATTTTTTCAAAATAGCACGCATTTTAAGTACTTTTTTTTTTCATTTTTTATGGGAAAATGGCAACAGAAAGCTATAATTGCAATTTTCCGACTATTTTTCGTTTACTTTCTACAGAAATGGGGAGTACTTGAGTTGCCAAAATTAAACAAATGTCGCTAAAATCTACAAAAGAATTAATATCTTAAAAATAAATGGAGATGCGGTTTTCAAACAAATTGCATTTAAAAGTACGAAATTAAAAAAATTGCACTAGAGTATTTAAGAGTACTGCTTTGTTACACGGCTAGCTTCTGTAAGGTAACGTTATTTTTTGGAGACGGCACAAAATAAGCTGGGAGAAAGAAATAGCATACCAGGGACCGGGGGCTAATAAAAGTTTTACTTAAATTTTGTTACCTTATTCTCTCCCAATGGGTGATGTAAACACATCAGAAAATCATTACTTAAGTTTGACTTGGGGTATAAATAGTTCTCATCTCGAAAAAAAAAATACATTTTAAAATTTAAGTTAATTCCTCACTAAGTTCGCTACCAGCGTAAAAATAGCTATCCATTTTAAACTTTTTACTAAAACATAAACTTGACCAAAGCAACTGAAAATATCATTTTTATTTCCACTATGACGCCATATTCACGTTTTTAATTCTTGAAAAAAAAAAAAAAAAAACTAGTTTAATTTAATATTTATTTCACGTGGAAATCTTTCAACTAAAAAGAAACAAATTATTATTACGGCTTTTGAAATTGTTGCAACAATGAAGGAAAAATGTTACATTTTCTATGAAAAATGTCCGTTGATTCTCAATGAAAAAAGCGAAATTTGGAATTATTAAGAAACATATTTGAATAATGTAAAAAAAAAAATTGACCCATGTTTCCCCTCATAGCATGCATGGTCACAGTGACGTCGTTGTGACGTCACTGTAAGTCACTGTGGTCACGTCACATCTGTGACCAAAATGCCACCACTCAGTGATGTCACATTGTGACTGAGATGTGAACTTTTTAGAAAACTTTAAAAAATTACAAAAATTATTAAAAACATGTTATTTAGTGTAAAAAATATTTTTCTGCCGGATTTAAAATTTTTTTAAACCGTGGTCCAATTTGCCTCTGTGCCTCTAACCAAAACTTTTTATTTTCATATAACATAAAATGTAATTAATTCATCAGCGACACAAAAAGATTTCCTAATTATGCGAATTTCATATTATTAAAAAAATGTTTTAGGTAAACATTTCTCGACTTATCTTTTATAAAGACTTTTGTAAATGATCATCTGTTATACTAGAAGTTTCTCAAAGAGTAGTCGAAACATTTCTGTGGTTTCAAACTAAAAACTTTCTATTACAGTTAAGTGTGCAGCTTTTAATGAGCACGCAGAAAGCGTCTTCAAAGTTTAGTCATATATGCATTTCTTGCTTTATAATTTGCATTCAAGTCATATTTTTTCCCTCTTAGTGTTTCACTATTTTAAGTAACTATTTTTTTTAATTCTACTTTTTTCAGACGTTTAAAATAAAATTGACATTTTCCGAATTTAAAATAAATGTACAAAATTTATGCAAATCCCATGACATAATTAAATATTCATATTTCATTTTTTGTTTTCAAAATATATCTTTAAAAATTATTTTACAAGATGTTTTATTCTACAGAAAATTAATATTAAGAGAATGACAGATTGACAAAGAAAAACTCATCTCTTCTTGATAATCTTGTTGTATTTTTTAAGAAGATATTTTGTATATATTACCTGTGATACAAATTTTACTTTAATAAAAAGGAGGGGGTCTTCATTATTACCATTAAATTAATTTGTACACATTTTGAAAATTTAAGCAATGTTTTATCTGGTAAACTCTAATTAGGGATAATATTATTATTATAATTTACATAAATGAAACTTTACAGTTCAATAAAACTGATAAAAATAAAAGGTGAAATACAATAAAACATTTTCAAACAGGAAATTGAATTAGAGACAATTTGATAAAATTATTACGCATTTAATTTCCTTCCGAATCTGTTGTATAGAAAAACAAATAAAACCGAAAGACATCTGCTTCCAACTTCGAAACTTAAAAATCGTCTGCACTATTTCAGTTGTTACGACTCGACCGCAGAATAACGGATAATAAAAGTAACAGTGAAGCTTTTTAGAATAAACGCGGGAATTCTGTGGACACTGGGCAGCAAAGACGTGTTGACGCGGATTTAAAAACTGAAACAAGAACGTTCTCAGGATCCAAGTTAGTTCAGCTAACAAAATATAAACCCGAGAAAATTACGGTAGCTTTGACTTGTTGAAGATGATTCAAGTTATTGCTATCGTACTTATTATCGGATTTAATTAGTTCCCCAAAATCAAAGTATCACATACAACGTCAATGAAATTAGGTATGTAAAAATATTATTTTCCCTGTTTGCTTTTTTTTTAATTACAACAATTTTAGTTAGCTTCTCATAAACATGCTGTAGAACATAAATATTTCATTACATTTATTTTTTATTTTGTTGAAATATCTAAAATATTATTTTCCCTGTTTGCTTTTTTTTAAATTACAATGTTTTTAGTTATCTTCTAATAAACATGTTATAACACAAATATTTCATTACATTTATTTTTTATTTTGTTAAAATATCTAACCTCCTTTTCAACAGCTTTGATCAGATTATTAAAATTAGTGATTTAAATTGCATTTTAATCTGGTTTATTTTCTTATTTAAATATTTGGTTAAAACCACATGGTGTCATAAATATGGAAGTATATGAACAAGTATTATAATCAATCATTAATATAATTAATAAACATTTAAAGAATAAAGAATAACGATAATTAAATTATTTAAAAAAAGGCTTTTTATAGAATAAAATTATTGGAAAACATAATTTTTTAATTTTGTATTAAGTGATGGTCTTAAACAATTTGCATTGCATGTTTTTATTTAAAAAAAATTGCATCTGCTCAGAAGAGGAATTTATAAAAAAAATAAGACACAGCGGAAACGTATACTGTTAAAAGAGATCGTAGATATGTAATGTTAAGAAAAAAAAATGATTTTTTAATGTATTACTCAACCTGAGAAATGTTTTAAAATCTATAAAGAAATATTCATAGCGGGTGAAAGCTTTTCAGTTGTTAAACATTCTTATTGAAATGTTTTCAAAGTGAACTAGAAGTCTGTTGGCAAATGAAAATATAGAAGTTACGCAATCAGTAAGAGTTTAAATATGATTTAACTTTAAAAATAACGCAAATACTTGAACGATATGAATCTAAAATGTAATAACCATCTTTTATTATTTACTTTTTTTCTGGATAATTTTATCATTTTATTTCCTGAATGATTTTATCGAGATAAATTTCAAAGTATCGATATTATACACTCTTTATAAACAGTGTGATTAAAATGGATTTCTTATTTATAATTACCATAATCTTGTAAATAAAATATTAATAATAATAATGAACCTATGTGTGGCTCTATTTTGTGTTTATGGTCTCAATTTTTATACTTTATTTACATTAAAAAGTAGTTAACTATTTGATACTGTGTTCATTATTTTGTTTTATTGTGTCATATAAAAATAAATATGATTATTTGTATTTCTAATACAATATATACAGTAGAGCGCCGGTTATCCGAACAAGTCGGATCGACCCTAGTTTGGATAAGCAAAAGTTCGGATAAATAGGCAGACAGTTTAAGGGATCTTCCTGACTATTCTAAAACCTTCACACTTTATCTAGGTTTAAGACTGACAGCACCAGTTAGTACTGGAGTGCTTAAAAATTGTTTTGCTTTTTTAAATTGTTTTTTGTTTACTTTTTTATTATTTAATTTTTTTTTCTCTTTTTATCATTTTCTAAACTTCAGAGATTATAATTTAAGCAAAAAATAAATTGGAAGTTATGTGTTTTTTTTTCTTTTTTAGAGAGAGAAATATTTGGATAATTAGAAATTCGGTTAAAAAGAAATCTTTGAGAGAAGTACGCTGTTCGGATAATTGGATGTTCGGTTAATTGAAGTTTCGATAATCGGCGTTCTTCTGTATTTATAAAACTTTCACCAGACTGTATTCTAAAATTTTCGTAGCAGATTCTAATCTCTTTGTACTATTTATGATAATATCAGAGTTATAGTGGTCATGGCAACATATATCCAGCCAGATAGATCTTTGACAAAACATAAAAACTTTCACATTAGACGCAAAATAGAGTAGCTGCGGTGCTGTGTTTTATAAGCAATAAGGTATTATTGTTTTAAAAAATCATAGATTGTAAGAGTTATTTTTATAATATATAATTTCATTAAAAAAATGTAATTTTGGCAATCAATTATTAAAGTTATTTTTTAATAATCAAAAAGTTTTTTTATGTATGTATTTTACTTCAAACAAACCCTGATGTAAAATAAATTAACCCTTTGTATCACCGTTCTATGCATACCCAAAAGTTTTACTTACTTTTACAGTGAGCTTGAAAATACGATTTTATTTATTGCTGCTCTCTTCCAACATAACGATTATTGCCGAAATTGTTCTTAGAATTCTCAACATAATGATACTGGTGATATTCAGTTAATTTTCTATACCAAAGCTGTATTTTTCATTTGAGCAGTTTCAAATGGTTATTGCTAAAATGTACTTCGGAAATTCTGCAATGCATGTATGTGGCATAAAAGACGTAAACAATACGTATATAATGACTATATGGCACAAATATGAGCGTTTCAAGTATATATATATATATATATGTATATAACGCATGCATAAACTTCACAATCATCTTAGCAATGTCGTTACTGCGATTTTTCATAATTAAATTTATAGGGGCCTCTATAACAAAGAAGTATTCTATTTTCTCTGCCCCAACTTGTTTGAATTACAATCATATATATATATTTTATGGTAATCAATATCATAAAACACATAAAATTTAATTACTTAATATCGGCATTTCTTTTTATCTTTCATTTTTTTTTAATTATAAATGTTGTGTAGTCGAAAAAATTCAACTTCACCAGTGACTTCGAGTTTGTAATGCGTATTAAATGAAATTAATTAATTTCATTCAGTATTTTCTATAGTTTAAAGAATATAAAAAGTACTGTATATATTATAAGATATTATATTTTTAACACAAATTTTATTTTGATAAAAGATTTGAAAATTTAAACAAACTGTTTCTTTGGTAATTTTAATGCTTTTAACAAATAGCTAATTTTGAAAAAAAAAGTGATAGATCGATCATTCAGTTGTCAGTATTCTCATTTATTGCAATAGGAAAGAAAGGTGCAACAAAAATTTGAGTCTGCGGGCATTGCATTTTGATTCAATAAAATTCTTTTGGTATACCCTTATTATAGCGGCCTCCAAGTTTTAATTGCGATGTATCGTCGAAGTATATTAACGTTATAGATGTAAATGATTTTACAACATGCATAATTATGACTATGTGTGACTGTGACATGCATACGTGTTTACAACTCTACAAGTATGTCATAGTGTGACATCAGAACATTGCCACTAGAGTCACATATTCGTCACAACGTTAATGACAAAATCGTCACAAATCACACAATTTTCACAAAATTGTCACAATGTGACTTCAAAGCAGTGTCGCTGTCGTCACAGAATCATCACAGTGGTAAAGACAATTTCGTCACAAATGACACATATTTCATAAATTGATCTCAATGTGACTTTAAAGCATTGTCATATTCGTCACAAATTCGTCACAAAGTTAATACCAAAATAGTCACAAATGACACCCTCTTCACAAATTTGTCACACCGTGACTTCACAAATGTGACGTCACAATGTGACGTCACAAGAGAGCTCTAAAACGGCCATAAGGACTTCGCATTCTAGTCACAATGACTTCACATCGACGTCACATCGACGGTCACAATGTCACAGCGTGACTTCACAACGACGTCGACGTGACGTCACCATGCCTTACGGGTCTCTCTGGGTTATAATTCACCCATATGCAAAGGCATTTTACCATTCGTTTTGACCCTGACGTCAGGCGAACGTTTTTACACTTTAAATTTATAATATCATTAGAATTAGTAAAGAATGAAAAATGAGTGGCATCAGGGACAAAAAGGTGGGAAGAAAAAATGAAAAAGTTATGATCTCCGTAGGCTTTTCTATGTTAAATTAACCTTGAGAAGTGACACTGGAAATAAATAAGTATGCGCTGCCGCGCAATACTTAAATATAGTTTATAATAGCTCCATATTTTAACAGAAATCATTCGTTTATATATTTTCAAAATAGCACGTATCTTAATTACATTTTCTTTCGGCTGTTATGAAAAAATGGCAACAAAAATATATAATTAATATTTTACAACTATTTTTCCTTTACTTTCTACAGAAATGGAGTACTTCCGTAGCCAATATTAAGTAAATGGCTCCAAAAACTACAAAAAAATTAATATTTCAAAAATAAATGGAGATGCAGTTTTCAAACAAATTGCATTTAAATGTACTTTTTTTCCTCAATACGATGGTATAAAAATTGAAAATGTGTGATGCTTAGAAGTTAAAAAAAATTGCTATTGTGTATTTAATCGTTCTGCTTTGTTTTAGGCTGGCTTCTGTAAGGTAACGTAATTTTTTGGAGATGTTACAAAGTAAGTTGGGAGAAAGAAATAGCATACCGTACCGGGGGGCTAAAAAAAACCCTTCAAAAAGTTTTGATTTTACGATTTTTTTTTCTGTCTTACGCTGACGCTGCTATCGGTTCCAGTTTTAGAGATACCGAATAAACAAAATATACCCACTTAAAGCTGAGATCTTCTTCACTTCGACGGCGCAATTAGTTTTCAAAAATACGAATTTTAACCCTTTCGAAAAAATTTCCCGACTGCAGGTCACTCCGGGGATACTCTTTTTTGTACGTTAAAAGTAAGTAAACGTTGTTATTTCGACACAATCTTTTTACACCTTCTTAGTACATCTATTTACATGAGTTATAGAAATTTAGAGCCGTTTGGGCAAACAGATGTATTTAAAGAAAAAATAACTGAAATTTTCGATCGGAACGCGAAAACGCGGGCGGTTTCGGCTCATGTTTTTATGGTTAAATATGAATATATTTTAAGGAAATTTTTAGGAGGGCTCTGAAACCGTCCTATTTATAACCACTAAAAAATATCAGTTTTCGGATGATAAAAACTTTTTTTTTTAATGTTAAATGACTTGATGCGAAAAAAGCGACAAGAAAACATCTTTTTTATAGATAGATATAAATATTCTTTTAACAAACTTTTTACACGGTCTGCAAAACCGTTATATTTTTAACCGATAAAAGTTTCAAAGTATTCTGACCATAAGAACTTTTTTAAAATTATTATTAATAAACGAGCAAAAGGGAAAAACAAGTAATAAATCTTTCAAGCTCTTTTATCATTGAACATCAACATTGTTTCACGATTTTTTTACGCCTGCTATGAAAACATTATATTTTTAACTCAAAAAAATTTTGACGAGTTTGAACTATTTTCTTTTTAACATTTAAATTCCCCCACGACCTCCCGTCCTCCCTTTTTTCGGCATACTTCAAAATTATGCATCCCGAAAATCATAATACGCGAAAAAGAAATTACCAAACCACGTCTATATTCATATCTCTTTCCAACGCTGCAAATTGTTTAAAAATACGAATATTAACCTTTTGAAAAAAATCCTTCACAAAAGTCACTTTTGTCGAATTTCGTTTTTTCCGCGCATTTCCCTGTAAGATTAACATTACGCACATTTTCTTTTATACAATACACTTAGTTTTATCATCACTCTGAGATTGATTTTAATACGATATACTAATCTTTTAGATAATGATCGACTATAAATTAGCTTCAGAAATTTTGAGATATAGTGGGAAAATAATCAGTTTGAAAATAAAATATTTTCGGATAGGGTCAGCGACGAAACTAGACTAAATTTTTAAACTAAATTCTAAACTAAATTTCTAAACTAATTTCTAGACTAAAAGCAGCAAATTGGCGCCCCCCTCTCCCATGAATATTAAAAAAAAATTGCTTAAATAATGATTAAAGGTAATTAACACCAAACACTATACATGTATGTACGTTTTTAAAGTGCAAGTTGTTTTCTGTAATAGCACATTGTATATATTACATTTAATATTATTTTTTAAATATTGTAGCATGTATATATTAATAAAAGAAAGTTTGTCTCTGTCTGTGGGTCTGCCTGTCTGTTGGCCAGGGCCGTAGCAAGGTCTTTAGAGGCCCCCCCCCCCCCCAAACATATTTTTCGGGGCCCCCTCTAAGATTTTAGAGAAATATCTATATTTAATTTTCCACGCGAGTTCCATTTTATAACAACACCAGCGGAGTTTCGCTGGTCAGATTTTCCAAAAGGAACTTAAATTGAACGAATTTGTAGTTGGGCTGCACTGCTTTCGGCAACGTACACCCATAGGGGCTATGTCCGCTCCGATCACGAATCATACGAACCTTGAATTACTGTATTTTTTTTTATTTCGATCCAGATTAAATTCAAATTTTCAAGATTTCGTTCACGTTGCTACGGGAACATATTTGATATTCTTACAACGTGAATTTAATCAAAGGACTTGCAAAATTTAACTGAGAATTCTTCCATTTAGGGAAAAAATGTAAAAAAAAATCGCCGAAGAACGCGAAAGAACGTCAAAAGTTGCATAAAAAAATTCGAAGTTCATAGAGATCAAACATTACTTATATTGGGCTAAAAGATTGAAACCGGGTTTATTTTTTTTTACGAATATTAAAAAAACTACCAGAAAAGTGAAAAAAAGCTAAAAATCACATAAAAATTCCCGAAAATTTTAAAAACAGCAGAGGACAAAATTTAGCAAAAAAGTTTGAAACTGAATTCCTTTTACAAATGTTATAAACCGCTAAGTATTGCTCATAAACAAAATAAATAAATAAAAAATATGGAAGTCGTTTTCGTATTTTCAATTTTCTCTTCAGTTTGGCAATGCCATTCGCGTGGCCCAGACAGATTTTCTTTAAGCAGAAAATATTCACTTATAACAATTTGTTTCCTGCTCGCATTGGTGCTTTTTATTAAATACATATAATTGAAAAAGTACAGATTTACTAATTTAAAAAAAATTACATTTGGGATGTCGTTTTCATACCTTCCGGTTTTCTCCAGTTTAAAATTGTCACCCAAGTTGAAATTTAAGAAGAAAAAAAAAAAAAAACCTTCGGATAGAAGGTACCCTTCTGTGGGCAACGAACTACACTGCTCAAAACAATTAAAGGATATTGCAGTTTTAGGTGGATTTTGTATCTGGTAAACTGTTTAGCTGATTGATACATGGTCGACAGACATAGTAGGTTATATGAGAATAAATTACACATGTTTGGCAGAAAAAAATGCATTTTATTGCGCATTTGTGTACTAAAGGAAAAAAACACAATTTGTGCATATGAGAAAAAAAGAATGAGAAAAGGTGTTTTCTTCAAAGAAAATCATTTTCAGTAGGGGGTATGGTTTCCACGGGCGGCCAGCAACGTTGAACACCTTTGAGGCATGGACTCAACGAGGCTATTAATGACGTGCTGGGGTATTCTGCCCCACTCTTCCAGAAGAGCTCTTTCCAGTTCTTGGAGAGTTTGTGGGGGTTGTTGGCGGCCAGAAACTCGTCTTTCCAGAGCGTCCCAAACGTGCTCGATTGGATTCATGTCTGGAGAACACGTTGGCCATTCCATTCGAACGATTCCTTCCTCGAAAAGGAAATCCTCCACCAGGTTGGCACGATGTGGCCTGCAGTTATCGTCCATTAAAATGAAGTTATCTCCAATTGCTGCAGCGTAAGGGACTACAACAGGTCTGAGGATCTCATCTCTATATCGGCGACCAGTCAGAGCTCCATCTCGAATGATGTAGAGGTCAGTGCGCCCGTCAATGGAGATGCCACCATACACCAACACTCCTCCACCGCCAAATCTGACACTTTCGTGCACGAACGCAGGATTATTCCTACTGCCACGGTCCCTCCAGATGAAAATACGCCTATTATCCGGATGCACAGAAAAACGGGACTCGTCAGAAAACAGAATATTGCTCCATTCATTTCTCCTCCAGTTGACATGCTCGGTTGCCCACTCCCTGCGGTCGCGACGATGCCTTGATGTTAATCTAACACATACCATCGGTCGGCGAGCATACAGACCTACAACATGGAGCCGGTTTCGGACAGTCTGAGTTGAAATCGTGGTGCCTGTAGCCGAGCGAAGGTGTTGTTGGAGAAGAGTAGCGTTCATGGTTCGGTGTCTCCGAGCTGTTAACGCTAAATACCGATCTTCATTGGGCATTGTTGCCCGTCTACGACCTTGCCCTTGTCTTCGGCCTGCACATCCACTCTCCAAAAAACGGTTCCAGATCCTGGAAATGACACTTTGTGACACTCCAATGGCTTGCGCTACTTCGGCTTGAGTTTGGCCCCCTTCTAACCTACCAACAATTCTCAAAGCTTCTGAATCTGTCAAATGATTTCGCTGAGATCGTACTCATCGAAACAAAGCAATCACTGAATGCCGATCATCCTTGTCTTCATTCTCTTTTATCCAGTTGAAAGTCAAATTTCATTCGCTGCCGCTGAAGCGACGTTTTTGACGTCGAACTCAAAATTTGCATACTCCACAGTTTGAAAACCAGAAAAATTTGCATTTGTGATTCTCTTCTTCTATTTTCGGCAAAAAAAATTTCGTTTATATCTTTATTTTATATAAAACTTCAAATATCCTTTAATTGTTTTGAGCAGTGTAGTAGATAATAATAAATACAGATGTTTGTCTGTCCAGAGTTTTTCTTTGTCTGACCAGATGTTTTTCTGTTCAGGACAAAATTTGATAGGGAGGTTACCTGTATGCCTGAAGTTATGCACCTCGAAACAGGTTTTTAAACTTTTTGATTCGAATTTTTTTCATTTAATTTTCTATGCTTTTTTTTTTTTTTTGTATATTTTCGAGTTTCGTGCTTTTTTCCCCACATTCATAAAAGGAATCTATTTTCAGTCAATCTGTCCATTTTAGCCGAATATAGTAAAGTAGTCTTCTTCGATTTTTAAATATTTCGCGAATTTTTTAGGTGATTTTTAACTTTTTTTCGCATTCCGACGGGATTTTATGACATTAGTAAAAGGAATCAGGTTTCAGTCTTTTAGCCCGATGTACTAAATTTCGTCCTTTGCGATTTTTGAGTTTTTCAAGAACGTTTTTTTTTCATTTTTTAAGACCCCTGTGATTAGGAGAGATTTTATCGCACATTTGAAGATATTTTCGTCTTTAGAAAGGAAAATTTCTAGAAATTTCGATCTTTGATTCGCGACTTCTTCGTGTTATGAAGGAAAAAAATCATGCGTAAAAGTTCAGTTTCTAATAGGGAAAAGTACAATGCAGCAAAGTTGGCAGAACACTCTTGTGATTTGGTTTGACAAAAATGCATCTTTATATTTAGTAAAAATGTTAGGTAATTTTTATGTTAGATTGGTGAGTTTTCTATATTTTCGCGGAAAATGAGCAAATCAAATCAAAGCTTTTTTGTGCGTGTGTTTGAACGAAAGAAAAAGGTTACGGAAAAAATCCTTCAATTCACTGATTTTTTTTTTCTTTTATGAGAGAGAGAGAGTGTGTAAAAGGAACCCAGTTTCAATCTTTTATCCCAATATAGTAAAAATTTTGCCATCTGCGGCACAGATTTTTGACATCCCTAAAAAGGATTAGGTTTCAGTCTTTTAGCTCAATATAGAAAATATATCCATAGAAATTTCTCAATTTTTTATGAACATTTTATGTGATTTTTAGTGTATTTTTGTCTTTCACGGCGATTTTTTAGCATTCCAGTTTTAATCTTTTGGCTCGATATAATCAATTTTCTCTCAGCGATGTTTGAATTTTTGCCCAATTTTTTATAAGATTTTTACACATTTTTTTCGCGTTTTGCGGAGTTTTTTTTTTTTCGGATTTTTTTTTTCTGAAACCGAAGAATTATCCAGTAGATTTTGCTGCTGTCATAATTAAGCTGAAGTGGAAAAATAACAAATTTGCTCCTGTAGCAACATGAGCTACGATGCTGGAAAATTTCACTTTTATCTGGACACTATCACTTTTATCGAAAAAAAAAATGCAATAATTCAATGATTGTTTGATTCAACATCGGAGCGGGAATATCCAGAACAGGTTTACGCTGCGGAAGGCAGTGAAGGCCCCCAATGGAGAACTCCAAAAAATAGGTTCTTTTTTTAAAAAAGCAAACAGCGAAGCTCTGCTAGTAGATTAAATAAATACACAATATAATTTATGTATAGTTAACACATGTAATTTATAGAGACAAGAGAAATGAAATGTTAAAAACGAAACAGGTCGAAAATAAGGGGATAGGCGGCATATGCAATGCACATAGATGCCCGCTTATTGGGGTCCCCAACGAGATTAAGAAGCTTATATTTTTTTGAACATTTGAAAAAAATAATGAGGCTTAAAAGTTTTGAATCTTGAGTTCCGAATTTTGCTCACTTTTAAGAACGGCCCCCAAAAAGAAAATTTATAAAGTATTTGTAGCCTGCAAAATTTCTTTCATCTTGGCCCCTTTAAAAAGAATGGTAGCTATAGAAAAAAAGGGCATATCTGTTTTGGTTAAAAGAAGTAATAGTGTTAAGAAAATTTTTAACCTTATTGGGGCCCCCAACGAGATTAAAAAGCATATTTTTAAAACATCTGAATAATAAAATTTGGGCCTAAAAGTTTTGAATCTCGAGTTCCAACTTTTCCTCACTTTTATAGGGGGCCCCAAAAAAGTCAATTAAAAAAGTATTTAGAGCCTGCAAATTTTCTTTCAACTGGGCACCTTTAAAAAGAATCGTGACTGTAGAAAGAAAGCACATTTGGTTGAAAGAAGTAATAGTATTAAGGAAGTTTTTAAACTTATTGGGCCCCCCATCGAGATTAAATAGCATATTTTTAAAACACTTGAATAATAAAAAAGGGGCCTAAAAAGTTTGAATCTTGGGCTCCAACTTTTCCTCACGTTTATAGGGGGCCTTAAAAAAGACAATTCAAAAAGAATTTAGAGCCTGCAAAATTTCTTTCATCTGGGAACCTTTAAAGAGAATGCTGATTGCTGGCTATAGAAAGAAAGTGAATATCTGTTTTGGTCAAAAGAAGTAATAGTATTACGAAAGCTTTGAACCATATTGGGGCCCCCAACGAGATTAAAAAGCATATTTTAGAAACATTTGAATAAAGAAATGAGGCCTAAAAGTTTTGAATCTTGGGCTCCAACTTTTCCTCCCGTTTATAGGGGCCCCTAAAAAAGACAGTTCAAAAAGAATTTAGAGCCTGCAAAATTTCTTTCATCTGGGCACCTTTAAAGAGACTGGTGGCTATAGAAAGAAAGCGCATATCTGTTTTGGTCAAAAGAAGTAATAGTATTAAGGAAGCTTTGAGCCTTATTGGGGCCCCCAACGAGAAAAAGCATATTTTTAAAACATTTGAATAAAAAGATGGGGCCTAAAAGTTTTGAATCTTAGGCTCCAACTTTTCCTCACGTTTATAGGGGGCCCTAAAAAAGACAATTCAAAAGAATTTAGAGCCTGCAAAATTTCCTTCATCTTGGAACCTTTAAAGAGAATGCTGGCTATAGAAAGAAAGCACCTTTATTTGGAGGAACTAATGGTATTAAGGAAGTTTCGAAACTTATTGGGGCTAACAACGAGTTTAAAAAGCATGCTTTTTAAACATTTGAATAAAAAAATGAGGCCTAAAATTTTTTAATCTTGGGCTCCAACTTTTCCTCCCGTTTATAGGGGGCCCTAAAAAGACAATTCAAAAAGAATTTAGAGCCTGCAAAATTTCTTTCATCTAGGAATCTTTAAAGAGAATACTGGCTATAGAAAGAAAGCGCATATCTGTTTTGGTCAAAAGAAGTAATAGTATTAAGAAAGATTTGAACCTTGCTGGGGCCCCCAACGAGATTAAAAAGCATATTTTTAAAACATTTGAATAATAAAAATGGGGACTAAAAGTTTTGAATCTTGAGTTGCAACTTTTCCTCACTTTTATTAGGGGCCCCTAAAAAGACAATTTAAAAAGTATTAAGCGCGTGAAAAATTTCTTTCATCTGGGCACCTTTAAAAAGAATAATGACTATAGAAAGGAAGCACATTTGGTTGAAGGAAGTAATAGTATAACGAAGTTTTGAAACTTATTGGGTCCCTCAGTGAGATTAAAAAGCATATTTTTTAAAAATGTTAATAAAAAAATGGGATTAAAAGTTTTAAATATTGGGCTCCAACTTTTTCGCACTTTTATACGGGGCCCTAGAAAAGACAATTCAAAAAGAATTTAGAGCCTTCAAAATTTCTTTCATCTGGGCCCCTTTAAAAAGAATGGTTTCTGTAGAAAAAAAGCGCATATCTGTTTTGGTTGGAGGAAGTAATAGTATTAAAAAAGTTTTGAACATTTGGTTTCAACTTTTTCGCCCATTGATAGGCGCACCCCCAAAATACTAAAATGCCATTTTAATTTTTAAGTAGAACTTACAGCCTTCAAAAACTTTTATAAAGAATGGTGGATATAGAAGAAAAGCACATATCTGTTTTCTATTTCTAAATCTGATCAAGATCTTTGACAAAAATAAATAAATAAATAAATAAAATAAATAAAATTAATTTCGATAAAACAAAATAAAATGTTATTAAAAATACATAAAAAAAATAATTTTAAAAGTAAAAAAAATTGTCTGGAAGGTACAATAGCTCACTACTGGGCCCCTGACTTTGTCCAGGCCCCCCCCCAAATGGGGGGTATGGGGGGCGGTCGCTACGGCCCTGCTGTTGGCTGTGGCTAGCGAAATCTACCGCGCGCAGACGACTGAAAAATTGTATGAGGATAGTCCAAGGAAGGTCCTGATGTACCAGAGGATCAGATTTTTTCTTTTAATTAGCCGAGGTATTAATTAAAACCTCATCATGATGATTTTTTTTTCGTTTGTCTTAATGTTTATCGGCCGAACTGTTCGGGATACGGTAAAAAGGAAGACATTCTTAAATTTCGCACTTTTAAGTCTTTAACGCCGCAATGAGTTTAAAAAATATTGTTTAACCCTTTCAAAAAATTTTTTTCAAAAGGGGTGCTTCCTTGGAGGACTTTTTTTCCCTTTCGGCAACGATCGCTTGGGCTCGATTTTAGAGGTACCGATTCACAAAAATAAATACTTAAAACTGTGACTTTCTCTTCGACGGTGCAATTGGTTTTGAAAAATACGAATTTCAACCCCTTAAAAAAAAGCCTCAACTGCAAGTTACTTCGCACTTTCTGTAGTCGATCTTTTTTCAACGCTAAAAGTAAATAAATGTCAGTATTTCGACACATACTGTTTAGAGCATATTGGTAGACCGTATTTATGTTACCTACAAAACTTTTGAAACGTCCAGAGGAGTAAAAATATTTTTAACAAAATAAAATCTGAGAAATTTTCGATGAAAAACGTGGGCTGTTTCGGCGCGGCTCCGACTAATTTTTTCATGAAATTTTAAAGAGAGCTTGTATACAGTTATATTGATAACCGATTAAAATTTCAGAGAGTTAGGACAATAAGAGCTTTTTTTTTTGTTGTTGTTATGCTATAGGATCCGACACAAAAATAAGACAATAACAAGAATAAAGCGAGAAGAAAACATATTTCTTTTACACCTAGATATCAATGTTTTTTCACGAAATTTTTACACGGGCTGCAAAACCGTTATATTTATAACCGATAAAAATTTCAAAGAGTTCGCACGAAACTATATTTTAAACTATGTAACGACCTCACGTGAAAAAATCCAAAAAAGTCTTCTTATGAGCGCTTTTACCACTAAATATCAATATTTTTTCATAAATTTTTCATTTTAAAAATGTAAATTTATGCAAAATGGGGTTAATAGATATACAATCATATATACAATCATATTTGAGATTCATTTAAGGTTACTATTATGGGGCAGGACAACACCGGGCCGGTCATCTAGTGCAATAATAAAATTTCAGTAAATGCATCATACTTATATATATTAAATAATAATTTGAGAATTTTCTTTGCTTCAAAATTTATAATATCCTCATCAGGATGGAGCTATCTAATGTTCAATAGTTACAATAATTAAATTTTTCAATCGTTGCTCTTATGTTAAATTCCGCACATATTTTCTAATGAGTTTGAACTTGCTAAAACTTCTTTCATTGAAAGATTTTGAGACATGCAGTTAGTTTTGGATAGGCATCTTTAAGGTCCGTATACGTGTATTAGTAGATAAAAAGCTGAGATTGATTTTATTTTAAGTCTTACTCCAATGCATAGTTTAAATTCTTGACTTTCATTAGTTCATCGTTAACGATATTCTTTCTGTATAAGGAAAGGGCAGCTGACGTCACTGTTGGTCGAAGTACTGTTGGTTTGCAAGAAAAACCTGTTCATTCATTATGACTCCTACTATACACATGAACTCCGGTAATTTGATTGGTCTTTAACAGATTGATTTAACAGATCTATTATATGATTGGCCTACGTCGCCAAGTTGATTTCCTGCAATGATCGCTATGATAAAAATGTAGTGGTAGATTGGTTGACGGAAGTGTTTGTTTGTAAACATGCCCTTTCCTTATAAACAGGTTGTCAGAGTTGTGAAACCAGCGGACAAACTTAAATGCCTAGAATGGACCTTTTTCTTTAATTCACAGTCTGCCGCCGATCCTTAGGTAACACAACTGGCAACGAGAGGAGACCGAGGATCGTGAGAGCTGATGCAGAAGAAGTTGGAAGTGGTAGACTGTGGAAGAGTTTTATGTGGTTAGGACTCACTGTTTTCGTTTTTAAGATATGTGATGTTTTTAGAGTATTAAACGTATTGAGTTTTAATTCTGTGTGGTTTTCAAGATTATATGAGTGGTGTGAATTTATTTCAATGGCTCTCTATTTGAAATGATACTCGGCTGCGAGTTTGATGGTTAAAGAAGCTATGTGTCACAAAAACCTTACTAGCGTAGTCGAATCGAAAAGACAGGTCATATCGGGAGGGGAAAAAAAGCAAGGTGAGAAATCTTATCTGTAAGTGGCTTCCCATTTAAAATTTGTAATAAGTTATTTAAATGTGTTATTTTGAATTATAGTGTACGTCAGTACAAAAGATATTGTGTATAATGATTGAATATATAATATATAAAGTGTATTTTGGAGAAGTATACGTCAGTACAAAAGATATTGTGTGTAATAATTGAATATATAGAGTGTATTTTGGAAGTAGGTACGTCAGTACAGAAAAAATATTGTGTATATTGATTGGAAATATAAAGTGTATTTTGGAAGGGTGTACGTCAGTACAAAAACTTTGATTGATATTGGTTCATTAAGACATTATTGACTGGATATATAGTGTATAACGGTTGGAAATATAAAGTATATTTTGGAGGGGGCGTACGTCAGTACGAAAGAAAAAAAAAGAAGAAAAAAAGGGGGTAGTTATTCAGAATAATGATTGTTAGTTTGTTTTTAAAATACATGACAATATAGGAAGGGGGAGATATAACTGTTTAGACATATAGTTATTTATGTAACATGTGAACTGAGAATGGAATCATTTGTTTTTGGAATATGTGATAAGTACTGAAATGTTGAGACAGGTTATATATGTTCAGATGAGATTGCCTTGTATAAATTATTATGTATTTAACAATATGTGTGAAATATGGTATAACTGATTTGTATATGTAATCTTTGTGTACATTTGTGTTATGGTTGGTAGGTTTAAATACTGATGTCAATTATTTATGAAAATCTTCGGAATTGCTGTGAATTGGTGTTTTTGAAATGATGTGTATTAAGATATAAAATTGAGATATTTTGATATATGCTTTGATAAATGTTTTTGATAAAGTTTGTGAACTGATTATATGTATGTAGTGTACAATAATATTTGAGCTTACAATTTTGCATAACTGAGTGGTGGATTGTTGATACCGAGTGGAATTGGGGTCTTGCACGATTTGGGTGGACAATTTCGATATTTTTTGTCAGGCTGGTTAAGAGAAAGGAAGGGGGAGAAATGGCGTTTTTTGGGAAAGGCCGCAAGGAGGATTTGCGATGCGTGGCAGAGGAGTTGGGAGAACAGCCTGCTCCGGATGCAAGAATAATTGATTTAAAAGAGTTGATTATGGCAAGTAAGAAGTATGAATCTGAATTCGTGAAGGGATTGTTAGAAACAATTATAGAAGCGAGGAAAGACAAAGAGGAGAGAGAGTTCGAACTGGAGAAATTAAGGTTAGGAAAGAGTAATGAAAGTAAGGAATCTAAGACTGGAGTGGATGTGGAAGGGTATAATTACGGAATAGAGATTACAAAGCTTATGCCGAAATTTAATGTTAGGGAAGATGACATTGTTTTGTATTTGTCCATTTTGAACAGCAGGTAAAGAGGATTTGTTTGAACCCGAAACATTGGGTGTCAAGTTTGTTGGTGTTGTTGCCATCGGAAATTATTCAGGTTCTTGCACGTAAGGCAGAGGAGAAATTTGAAGACTATGATTATATAAAAAACATTTTGTTAAAGCGATTTAAGTTGAGTCCCGAAAAATTTCGTAAGAAGTTTATGGACCATCAACGAAACCCCGAACGGACATGGCGAGAATTTGTGTTTGAAATAAACGGTTATTTTCAGGAATGGATTGATGGACTGAAAATTGTCGATTTTGACTCCCTGAAAGAGTTGATGGTAACTGATCAATTAAAAAGAAGAGTACCGTATGGAATGAGAGAACATTTTGTGGATGACTGGCCGAAAATAGTGTCCCCCCACTGAGTTGGCTGAGAAGCTCGATTTGTATGAAAGTGTACGAGAGGATTGTAGGAGGTAGGTTAAGAGGGATAGATATGTGGAAAGGAAAAGTAGTTTTTCCTTGAATCCTAAGTATGTTGATAATAGGAAGGCTGGTTTTGCACCATATCGGAAACGGTACTCTAGAGCTAATGTTTATAAATCAAATACACAGATAAATAATAAAGTTACCTGCTATTCGTGCGAAGGGGAAGGTCACAAGGCTCCATTCTGTCCAAATAAACGTAGTACTCCAGCTATATAGAGATGACAAATTCGGTGCAATCTGAAAGAAAAACTGGGGAAAACCAATCGCCAACATTGACTGCTAGACTAACAATACCGGTATCTGCACATGTGGGAAAGGATGGAAAGTGTGATGAATTGGAAAGGGTGAAAATTAAATGTGGAGGTAATGTTGTGGATGGAATCTATGATTCCGGTTCTCAGATTTCGGTGATACGAGCAGATTTAGTCAAGGATATGGCCAAGGAGGGAGAGGGAAGGATCGAGATAACCTAAGTGTTCGGAGAAAGTGAAGTCACTCCGTTAAGAGTGATACCAATGAGAATAGATGATGGAATCCATGGAGAAGTTCTTGTGACTTGTGCTATTTCGGAAACACTGGTAAATGATATGTTAATATGCCCAACGGCTTATGAAGCGTTGAACCATAATGTTATATTGTATACTAAGGCAACGACTATTCCCAGTCTGGTTGACGACTCTAATTCTGAGAGGGAGAGTGAGTCACAGATGGACCCTGAGGTGGATAGAGAGCAGAACATTAATTCTGAGGAAGATACTGGTGGGAATCAGGAAACATATGAGGTTGGTGAAGGAGAACAAGCCAGAAATGAAAATGTTGAGACTGAGGGAAGAATAAAGGACTCCTTTCTCGAATTACAAAGAGCTGATGATTCGTTTGAAAATATATGGGAAATGGCTAAACATAATAAAAATGCTTACGTTATAGAGGAAGGGATACTAATGCATTTGGAATATGTGTGTGGTGAAGAGGTGAAACAAGTAGTGTTGCCTGTGTGTAAGAGACAGCATATTTCATCAGTTGCTCATGAAATTCCCTTGGCAGGCCATCTGAGATTACAGAAGACGAATCAGATAATTAAGCATTCTTTTTATTGACCGGGGTTGAAGAACGATGTAAAAAAAAAATTGTGCAAGTTACAAACAATGTCAATTAAGAAGTGTCACATATAGAGATAGAGTACCCATACGTCCGTTAGTGCGACCGGAAAACCAGTTTGAAGTGTGAAGTCTGGATTGTATTGGACCTCTGGAACCACCTTCTCGTAGAGGACATAAATATGTGATATCTGCTGTTGACCTGTGTACCAGGTGGGCCGAGGCGGTACCAGTTAAAAATATAACCACAAAGGCCACATGTGAAGCGTTAATGAAAATATTTACCCAAACGGGATTCCAAGTTACTATATGCACAGATCAAGGACCGAATTTTACTTCACAATTGTACGATGCATTTTTGGATACTTTGAGGGTAGCGCCCAGATTTTTGACTCCTGGACATCCAGAAAGTATGGGAACGGTAGTACGCTGGAATAAAACGCTAAAAGATATGTTGAATAAGGATATTCAGAACAATGGTCGTGATTGGGATTTGCATTTACCGTATCTGCTGTTTGCTTATAGGGAAGTACCGTATAGTACTACTGGAATGTCACCTTTTCAGTTGGTGTATGGGCGACTTCCTTCCGGACCACTGAAATTGTTGAGGGAGTTTTGGATTGGCAAGAGGAAAATACTACTGGCAGCATATCCTTCTATAGAGCAGTACATGAAGGAATTACTTGGGGAATTGGAGAATGCGCATAAGATCGCATCAGAAAATGCTGACAGAAATCAGGCTGATTATGCTGCTTGTTACAATCTTCGATCTTGAGAAAAAACTTTTTGCTTTTGAAATCAGGTGTTGATTTTACATCCATCGTCGTCGCACAAATTACTGAAGACATGGATTGGACCAGTCACAGTGATGGAAATTACTAGACCACATTTTGTAGTCGTGAAGTTGGATGATGGTAGCACAAGAAATCTGCATGTGAATAAAATACGTCCTTTTATTGCAAGAGTTGAACATATAGGTTTGATATTTGAAGAAGAATCTGATTTTGGAGATTTGTACTGTGTTCCAGAAGGAAAAGACTCCAGTAGCGGGAATTATCGTGTTCCATTGAAGACGAAGAAATAGGGAATGAAGGATATAAAGAGAATTATTATGGATGAACATGAATCGTTGAGTGATGTTCAGAAATAGGAAATTATTACGATTTTAGGAAATTATCATAATTTGTTCAGCAAATTACCAGGATTGGCAAAAGTGGATGAGCATGCCATTCGAGTTACGGCTGATGGTGTCCCGAAGAAGTTATCGCCATATAGAATTCCTATAACTTTGCAGGAGGAAGTGGATCGCCAGATTCGAGAATTACTTGAGCAGGGATTGATTGAACATAGCAACAGCGAGTGGGCACATCCAGTTGTATGTGTGGCAAAGAAAGATGGAACTGTTAGGTTATGTGTGGATTTTAGACATTTGAATAGTTTTACCATTCCGGATGCGTATCCAATGAAAATTGCGAAGGATTTGTTATATGAAATTGGACAGACGAATTTTATTACAATTTTAGATTTAACGAAAGGATACTGGCAGATTCCAATGGTGGAGAATTCGAAACATTTTACAGCTTTTGTCACGCATTCAGGACATTATCAAGGGAGAGTGATGCCATTTGGTTTGAAAAATGCTGGAAGTACTTTTCAGAAATCTATGGATGGGTTGTTTGAACGACATAAAAAATATTGTATGTCATATATAGACAATGTTGCTATATTTTCTCAAACATGGGAAGAACATTTGGAACATCTTCGACAGGTATTTCAGTGCATTAGAGACGCAGGATTGACGGTAAATTGGGAAAGTGTAATTTTGGTAGGAATGAAGTAAAATTTTTGGGTCATGTGATAGGATCAGGAAAACATTCGCCCGACCCATTGAAGGTAGAAACTATAGGGAAAATATCTAGGCCTACTACAAAGAAAGAGTTACGAAGTTTGATGGGTCTAGCTAGTTATTACCGGTATTATATTTCAAATTTCTCGGTACTGGTTTTACCTTTGACTAATCTTACACGAAAATGAGTGGCAAACGTGATTCTATGGGATGCAAACGCTGAAAATGCATTCAGCCAGTTAAAGGAAAAATTGTCACAAATGTCGTCAATGTTTACACCTAAAATCGATCGACCGTTTCAGTTGTATACTGACGCTATCGGAGCTCGCTTGGCTCACAAGGAGAGGTCCAACCTTGTTAATCACAGATTTTGATTATTTTTATATATGTTGTAGGGTAGAGATCCCTTAGTCTCAGGTTCAACGGATTTTATCCAACGCTCCCTAGTTCTTGAGAAACCGGGGGGGGGGTCTAGTAGTAGTACACATCTTAAATACTTACTTTGTAACAAAAAGGACAGGTTGGTCGTAGCTCAGTTGGTACGGCGTCTGCTGACTGATCTGCGGGTCCGGGTTCGGTATCCGAACGCGCTACATTTGTTTTTCTAATTTTTGTTTTATAAATATACTTGTAATTATGACTTAATAATTTAAATTAAAAATTTTAATATCATACATTAATTATAATGTTAACAAACTTAAATTTATCATTTTTTATTTTTAAACTATTATTTCTCATCCAGTAAAGAGGTTTAAAAAGAAATTGGATCTATTATTGAATGATAAAAATTCCAAAATCGTGACAAACCTGCTGTGGTGCCATTTAGTTATGATAAAATAAAAGAACATTAAAAAATAAAAATAAAAATAAAAGCACAAAGTAGATAAAGGGGAAAGTAAAATAATTGAAAGTGCAAGCATACGTATTACAAATTTAAAAATCCTTAATATGCAAAAAATCGGTTGTAATTTAATTCTGATGCTAATTTTTAATATAATTATGCTGGTTACTTTAAAAACATAATAATAGTATTATTGCATTGACTTCCTTTGTTAAAGCAATGCGTAAATGATGTTTCTTTAAAATCACGAATTGACACAATTGCTCAATATTATTGCATCGATAAAGAATATATGAAATATTTTTTAAAAGTGATTTAAAAAAAATTAACAGTTTTATGATGTTTTATACAACTATTTAGTTAAAAGTAAAACAATAAATAGGTTATAATTATAATTGATATACAATATTATAAATTTATATTGACAATGAGATTATTGAGTTATACTTACAAAGATATTTATAAAACAAAAAATGAGAAAAACAAATGTAGCGCGTCCCGGTATCGAACCCGGACTCACGGGTCAGCCGACAAACGCCATACCAACTCAGCTACGACCAACCTGTCATTTTAGTTACAAAGTAAATATTTAAGTTGTATATTACTATTAGACCCCCCGGTTCCTCAAGTACTAAGGAGCGTTGGATAAAATCCGTTGAACCTGAGACTATGTGATCTTTACCCAACAACATATATTAAAATAATCAAAATCTGTGATTAACAAGGTTGGCCCTCTCTTTGTCAGATGGATGATCAGGCACAGGAGAGACCTATTGCATTTTTTAGTCAGAAACTTAGAGATACCCAGATGCGTTGGGCTACTATAGAGAGGGAGGCATACGGTGCAATCGAGGCTTTGAAGAGGTTTGATACTTGGATATTCGGTGCAGAGATTGAGGTAATTTCGGATCACAATCCATTCTCTTTTCTTACGAGCAGCGCTCCGTATGGAGCAAAATTGGCTCGCTGGTCTCTGGCGTTGCAGAGATACAATTTAACTATAACTTATCGTAAAGGTTCTAGACATTTAAATGCAGATTCTATGTCAAGATTGACTTTTGATGAAGGTTAAACTGTAATTTAGTTCTTTAATTTGTGTTTTTGGAAATTATTGTTTTTTGCTTTTTTTGGTGTATTAATTTATAAAATTTATGTTGATGAATAATATTATATATATATATATATATATATATATATATATATATATGTGTGTGTGTGTATTTTTTGAATTAGTTAGTTTCAATAGTTATAATGGGAAGTTCCACATTATTCTCACCTTTGCTAATAAAACGTGATATATAATTATGACTTTACGCTTCATTGTGACAAGTGTCACGAATGAGCTTCTTTGGAATGAAAGTTGTCAAAGTTGTGAAACCAGCGGACAAACTTAAATGCCGAGAATCGACCTTTTTCTTTAATTCACAGTCTGCCGCCGAACTTTAGGTAACACAACTGGCAACGAGAGGAGACCGAGGATCGTGAGAGCTGATGCAGAACAAATTGGAAGGGGTAGACGGTGGAAGAGTTTTATGTGGTTAGGACTTATTGTTTTCATTTTTAAGATATGTAATGTTTTTAGAGTATTAAACGTGTTGCGTTTTAATTCTGTGTGGGTTTCAAGATTATATGAGTGGTGTGAATTTACTTCAATGGCTCCCTATTTGAAATGGTACTCGGCTGCGAGTTTGATGGTTAAGGAAGCTATGTATCACAAAAACCTTACTCAGGTAACTCTTCTTTTGACATATTTTGGAAATAGCTCACTTGGAGAAAAAACATATATGCAAGTAAAATTTTGAGTGGCTTAAATCTGCTTCTTAATTTAGAAAGGGATTTGAATTTTTCCTCTTAAAATATACTGGTGGACAAAACTTAAGGACCAAGAATAAATAAATGTACACGTAAATGAGAATCTACGTGAGATTGTGGGTCAAGAAGCAAACAATAGTATTAACAGAATGTTACACAGGATTTAATATAAAACTTTTGTTGAAAGGATGTATACAGTGTATTATTACCAGAGGTTCTTTTTCTGAAACGTGAATATTGTCCGAAAACAGGACTGTACAAAGAAAGAAAGATACTCACAATTAACAATCATCAGATTGCGAGACAACTTTCAACAAGGCGTGGCATACTCAGAACAACATGATTCAGTAGCTGTTGAGGCAAGTTGCCCCATTTTTCCTTCAGTGCACAGATGAGGGTTTCCTTGTTTGTGGGAGGAAATTTTCGAGCAGCAATACGTCTCCCCAAGGCATCACATACATTTTCAATGGAATTCTGGTCAGAGGAACGTCCTGGCCAGTCTATGCGATGGATATCTTCGGCCTCAAGACAATCTTGTACAGACTCTGCGATGACAAGGTGCGTTATTGTCCATAGAACGGAACATTTCTCTGACAGCACCTCGAAAAAGTCGAACATGTAGAAGCAGGATGTCTTCAATGTACCGTCTACCGGTCATGGACCCTTGGTCAAGCACGTCCGTGCGGCAATTGAACATGATGCCTACCCACACCATGATACTTGAAGTCGCATATCGATCTCTTTCTAGAATATTTTCGCGACAATAAGCACTACCAACCTAGCTCCATAACAGTTTACGTCTACTATCAGACGATAGACTGAATCTACTATCATCTGAAAAGAGCACGATAGACCAGTCGTCATCAGTCCAATTGCGATGCATGCGGCACCGCTGTAAACGGACGCTACGTTGGCGTCTCAAGAGTAGGAGACACGCAACAGGTCTTTGGGCGTATAGTCCACCCTTTTTCAAACGTCTTGCAACAGCTTTCCGCGATATTTTAGTTCCTGTGGCAGCACAAAATTGATATGCTAATTAACCAGCTGAGCTGCGTCGGTTCCTTTTTGCCGAAAAAGCAATATAGCGATCTTCTTGGGACGTCGTACTGCTAGAACGACCTCCTCCCGTGCGCCTAGTACATATTCCACTCTTTTGGAATGCCGCCCATATCCTAGAAGCAATACTGTGCGCGATGTTAGATTCTCGGGTAACATCTCTCATTTTGCGCCCTTCTTCTAACTTTACGATTATTCTACCACGAGTAATATCATCTAAATGATGCGTCAAACACATGTTCAAAATTTTAATGTTCAAGCTTCTCTCCTTTAATTTTTACATCTAATGACAACTCACAGCACCTGCCGATTGCCTAAAATCTCTTATCTCTGCTGTCACGTGATCGACAAAAGAGGAAGTACAAAATTTGCATAAGTTTCACAAAACAGAGTACATCCCGCATTCATGCAAATTTACATGTGCTGCTGCGGATCTATTTCTAACTGTAATCGTTGAAAATAACAGTGGTTCTTAACCCTTAAATGCGCGATTTTTTATTTTGTTTCGAAAAAAATATATTTGATTCTCTGAAAGGTTTATTACACGGGAAAAACAGTGAAAAAAAATCAAAGATACATTTTTTTTTATATAATACGTCAATCTTTTCTTCCGTTGCATATCTGCAATACAAGTAAAAGCTACTGTCGTGTAGCTGTTTTACGCTAAAATATTTCAAATTAGTAAATATTTTGATAAGTATGTCTCCAAATACCTTATTTTATATAATTATTTATTTTATAAAATTTAAACTTTAACCGTTTAATTCCCATGATAGAATACGTTCTAGAAATTACGTAGCTCAGAGAATCTGACTTTACACCAGAAAGTTCAATGGTTAATTTCGTTTTATTTAAATACGGAATGTCTGTTATTAATTAAAGCCAATATTGCTATTTTAATTTTCTGGTGGGAATTAGGTATATACGAATAAAAACATCTATTGAATTCAAAACACTGTTTTTTGTATATATGCAAAGCTGCGCACTAAAGGGTTAAGTTTTGTCCACCAGTGTATATTACTCCATTCGTGTTCACAATGTTCGACTCGAAAAATCTCTTTTTCGATTCTGTTCGTTTACCCGAATTTTATAATATTATTAGTGATCCTGTTTGCATACTGGGGTGCAATCAGTTGGAATACATGTCCTTTCTGAATATTATTTAAGGAATGCAGCATGGAATTTATTTTATTGGCCTAGGGGGTGAGATTTCTCTATATGTAAATTTCTTGTCGGCAGCACCTTAGTAAATTTTGACATTGTTCTTTTAAAAAGATTAATTTTACATCGATGGAGCTATGTGGCACAATTATTAATTTACAATAATATTTTTTACAAAATTAGTAGTTTATTAATAGAATAATTGAAATCCTTGCAATTTTTTCGTTGATTCATCAAATAGCTTTAGAATTTTGTCAACTGGCTGAAATTTGCTGCAACATAATCTTTTTTGCTCTTATAATTGATTCTATTTAATGCAATATAATAATTAATTTAAAAAATATATATATTAGTAATAGAAGACCTTCCATAAAGATTTTAAAAGTTCTTAATAAGTAGAATCAAAGTAAAGTGCAAAGTATATAAAACATGCCGATGCTTTTTTTTTCAATGTTTAATAAATGTTAATGTTTTTTAAATAACAGTCATTTGTTGGTTTATGGAGCGTTCATAGCTGTAAATATTTAACCTTTTCAAGGAAGGTGGTTACCGGGCGTCACCACCTAATTTTAATTCCAAAACTCACAAAAGGCACCAAAAATATTTTAATAAAATTTTCCTTTTCTTTTGAAAGTGTAGAAGAGCATATTTTTATTTTCTAAAAAGTTCGTTTGCATATTCTGTTGTCAGTCAATTATTTCATCATTTCACGAACAGAATTTTTCTGCCCCTGAAAGGGTTGAAATGGTTCTGAAAGAAAATCATGATACATTTTTGCGCAGGCACAAACTGTATGAATGAAGAAATAGCCTGCTGCATAGAAAAAAAAAAAAAAAAAATCAGAATAGTTATTATCATAGTTCAGCTGCTGGTCCTGCATTTGATAACGGTTTTATGAATTAAGTGACATTCTGTGGAATAAATGACCATTTGTCAAGTAGCAAAATTTTTGGGAAATAAGTGACGTTCTGTAGAATAAGTTGCTTAAGGCAAATGTCAGACGAACGTCTTTTTGCACGCTTTTTTCCCTACATATCATACCTATACAATGCTAGCGGCATTGTGTAGGGATGATATGTAGGGGAAAAAGCGTGCAAAAAGACGTTCGTCTGACATTAGCCTAATAATTATGTTAGCATCTCTTTAAATTATAATTCAACATTGGCGCCGCGTCATTTCAAAAACTTGTTTGCAGAAAAAAAAAATAACTTTAATCTTACAAGGAGTTTTGAGAAATCGAGGTTTAAAGTTTAGCATACTTTTCAAATACCCATTAGTTTAAATTATTGTACGTGCTCTCCGTGTCGCCGAAGTAGAGTGCTCGCTCGCTGGCCAGGACGCGCGTGATCGATTTACCTTGCGACTTTTTTCTTTTTAATAATTTCCAATAAAGTTGAAAAATGTTTATGAATTCGGATTGTCTGTCTGTCCGCCCGTGCTCTACCTCACGTAAATATAGCCGTATTGCCATGAAATGGTTATATGTTATCGAGACTTACTATGGCATATTCGGTATTGAAAATGAAGTCTGTAGCATTTATAGTTCTTTTACAGGTACATTTAAAATAATTCCGTTACATTACAGCCTATGGGGAAAATCTTTTGTGGTATTTTTTAATGATGTTTCCCCATTTCAAACACACTGAAATTTATATATCTATATATATATCACTGAAATGCACTACAAGGTGCTTACTATAGAATATGGTATGAATAACAGTTCGTTCATTTACAGGAACATTCAAAAGAATTCCGTTACATTACGGTCTATGGGGAAAAATTGTTTGCGGTGTATTTTATTCATATTACACTATTTCAAACATATTGGAATTGGTATATATATCTGAGGTGCAGTGCAAGATGCTTATTATAGAATATGCTGTCCATACCATTCATCGTTCATATACAGGGATCCATAAAATAATTCGGTCGCAATACTATCTATGAACAATAATTGCTGGAAGTGCGTTTTTCGTTGCGGTATGTGTTTTTAAATTTAACATTTTTTAATAGTAAGTAGCGTGTATAAAATATACCGATCATATACATAGTTGCACAAAACATCAAGTGCATTTCCGTTTTACGATGGAAATTAATAAGGGGGCATTTTCAACTGTTGCTAACCGCTTCCCAACTAAACTAAATTTTAGCATATTATGTATTATATGATAAATCTATAGTTCATATACAGGACTGCCAAAAAATTGAGATATATTGACTTATTGATGGTAATTGCTGAAATCGTGTTTTCACATATGTTATGTTTTCTACAAATTGGTCACTTAGACATAATTTTTCAACTTATTAAACTATGAAGCTTTATTATAGCATTCTGAATATGCTGGAAAGTGTTTCATAATCTATGCTTGATGCATGATTTTACGTTCTTGTTTAATTAATTTTATAATTTTGTCACTTACAAGCTTAAAGAGAATTTTGAGGGCTGCAGTTTTAAAATTTTGTATATGATCCTAAAAAATTGAATTTACGTTTATGAATTTTTTATGAAAATTAATATTTTTTCTGAGGTTTTTAAACTGATATTTCTGTGAACGAAAGCCCAAACTAATTTATGTCTAGATATCTCATTTTTTATAAATTACTGTTATTGTTTCCATTTATATATATATATATATAATCACAATTATGAAATAATGTATTTTTTTTACATTTTTTATGAAAAATGTATTTTATTGACTAGAAAAACTACACCCCTGATTGTGAAAGTTGTAACACCATGAAGGAATCATCAGAATTAAATGAAATTTAATACACAAACGACTGGTATTGGTGCAAACAAATGATTACATTTTCAAAGCAAAAAAACAATATTAAGTATCCGACATCAGTATTTCGTGTAGCAGCCACGCGCTGCAATAAGTGATGGTATACGATGTCGCATGAAGTCAAACAGATTTTGAATATCTGCCTGGGAAATAGCATTCCATATTCTCTTTGTATGCGTACCCAAAATTCATCTGTAGAAGCTGTAGGATGAGCATCACGAACGAGAAGCCGATCAACGAAATCCCACACATGTTCAATAGTCGACATATCCGGCGAATACACAGGCCACGGATGAAGCTGTACGTGTTCTGCTGACAAGAAGTCTTGATAATTCCTTGCAAAATGTGGGGAGGCATTATCCTTTTGAAAGATAGCTCCAGGATTGCTTTGAAGGAAAGGAGTGACTTCGAGCTCCAGCAGTTCACTGATGTACCTGTTGCTGTTCAGACTACCCACAATTCGTAGCAGCTGTGATCGTATATGATGCGCAATCGCACCCCAGACCATAACTTTGGGTGTTCGTCCACTATGATGTTCGATAGTGCACCCCGGAAGGTAGCGTTCACCGTTATAGCGTCTAACACGAATGCGGCCACCATGGTACCACAAATTAAAGCGGGACTCGTCAGGATAAATGACTTTTTACCAATCTGAATGCCAGTCTCTATGTTCATGTGCACATTGCAGCAGCAGGCGTCGATGGTTTTGCGTGAGGGGATGCTCTATAAAGGGGTTCTTGCGCGCATTCCACGGTGCAGCAGACATCGACGAATTGACGAAGCAGACAGTGATACACCTGTAGCAGTTGACCAATGTGCTGCCAACTGTCTAGATGAAGTTGTACGGCTCGTCAGAGCCATGCAAACCGTGTGTCTATTATCGCTCGTTGACGTCACCATTTGGGATCCACTCCCATATTTCCGAGTTGTCCAATCCTCATCGGTTCACTACTTCTTTTTGCTGCTGCTGGTATTAGTTAATTATTGTGTTTTGCGATGCGTCTATCTTCTCTTCGTATTTCGACATGTTGCTGCTCTCTTCTTTTTTTTTTATCCAACTTCATAGAATGGATTAAGTGCACTGAAAAGTCTATACTGGGAATGATCACGTGCTTCCTGGAACTATAAGTTTTAGAACTGTTTTTAAACTGTTTTTAAAAACTGTTTAAAGAACTTTTTTACCTGACATTGGGACTTGAATTATCACTGACATTCCTATTATGGATACATTCTCAGGACTGTTGCTTTGTTCCAGAATAGTACCTGTGATCAGTTTTCTTCAGATCGACTTTTAATACTATCTACTAAACTCTCTGTTGTCTACTGACTCAGCTGTCTATGTTGACATGCACTTCATAACATCCGACGATATTGGACTTGCTATACTTTTACTACAGTGATGCTTAGTGTATTCTTGTGTTGTACATTATTAGTTAGTACACATCCCACAGTGTGGGTTGCGTCTTTATTTTTGTTTTTAGTTTATATTGTTTATATTACTTTTAGTTTAGTTATATATTATTTTTGAGTTAATTCAGCAGGAGCTGAATTTACAATGGCGTGTTGCCTTTTTTTGCTTATGTAAAGTCAGAATGATTTTTGTTATTATATCTTTGTAATATTTTGCCGTTGTGTCCAGGCCAGTTCCCGGCTTGATTATCTCTGGGTGGTAGTGGGGGTTTTGCTGCCGGGACATTGGTTCCATAAACCCTGCGGTTGGCGTCCCGGCTAGATGATTTCGGTCCACTGCTTCCAAACTCGGATCACTCTGCTGCTGTTAGGCTGCACACGAGCTGCTATTACATGATAGGAAAATCCTTCTTCACGAAGGCCGATGATTCTCCCCCTTTAAAATTCCGCCACTTGTTGAACTGTCGCCCTCTTTAGTCGAAGAGGCATAGTTACGTTTCACCTAACGTTTACCACTAGCATATAACAATAGACAAATTTCAATGTCCCCGCTACAGCCCTCTATTTATGGGTCAATATCACAAAATATAGAAATTGCAGTTCGCACAATAAAATTTCTATTTGATGTTATGTAATGCAATTTTCTTTTTTACATTATAATGAAAAATATTCTTAGAAGTATTTTCAAGAGATATTATATTCATAGTAACACAAAAATAAAGCAATTAAAAGACATAAATTCCAGATTGTCATTTTCCTGGCATGTCACACTGTGATATGTGCAAAGTAAAAGGCTTTCTGCTATCATGTACCAATATCTTTTTCTAGTTTTTTTTTAATTTCTAAAATAATTATACCTTATATAACACGTATATGTGGAAGGTAACAAGTTCTGTATTTTAGAAATAATTTTCCGTAATTAAAATATGATTGTCACTGAAAATGAATGTCATTGTCCTGGCCTGCTCATTTTAGTTCTTTATGAGGTATAAAGATAGCGCTGCAGGGTAATTCTTCTTGTTCTTAAGGTAGTTCAAGTCAGAAGTAGTAAAATCATTGCTATCAGCAAGATCTTTTAGATATTTCTTTGAAAATAATGTGTTTAAAGGCTTTGTAAAAATTGAGTAGACTTTTATTATGTCGTTTTCCTGGCTTCTATAAATTACAAATAAAACTCAACATTACACTAAATTTGAGGTACTATAGAAGAAACATGTTCCTTTAAACAAAATTAAAATGTTAGACCTAAAAAAAAAAACAAAAAAAAACAAGAATGCGAAAAATGTTTTAGAATGAAATTGTCATTATCCTGGCATACATATGCCAAGAAAATGGCACATAATTATAATTACAAAAAAAAAAAATGAACTTAAGCTCTTCAAACTTTAACAATTTAACATATAAATTTCTTTATTCAGCTGTTCAACCAACATTTTAAAAAGAATCAAGAAGCTTTGAAACGATTTAAATTTTCAAAATTTTTGTTTTCAAAATCTCACATTATGTGATATTCCCTCTTATACGGTTTCAGCAGCAGTCCAGAGGGCGCTTCTCAGCCCACGCATACGTGGTGACTCTGAAATTGGAATCATTTGCATAACACAGTATACTTTGCATTCTCTGAAATTTTCATCTCAATCGCATCATTCCTTCATGGTGTTGAAATTTTCACAAACGTGAGTGCAATAAAATGAAATATCATTTTAATACTTTATTTGTTCTAAATAAATTACGATATGTTAAATGATGAAATACAAAAATGTTTATCCTTACGAACATCGGGATTTTTAGCTTAGTAAATATGCAATTAATCGGGTGATACATATAGTAAACATATTCAAAACAAAAAACGGAATTAAAAATAATCGCTATAAAAAACAATTTCTTTACGAATGTTAGAAAAAAGCGTTTATGACCATATTACATATGTTTTAAATACTTTATTTGTGATAAATACATTAATACATACTTTAAAAGTTGAAAAACAAAAACGCCCAATTATCATTCGTATAAGTGCAAGTAAATACATTTAATCGGGATACTTATTCAAAACATAAAATGATATTACAAACGGTGCAATTTATAAAAAACGATTTTTTTGCATGATGAATGAATCTTTCTGACATTGTTGGAGAAAAGCATAAGGTAATGTATTATTATATATTTGGATTTTCGTCAATAGGAATATTAGTTAAAAAATTGCAGGAAAAATATAAATTTTTAAGAAGAATTTAAAAATGTAAATATATTAAAAAAATATCACAATGTTTAAAAATGCTGAATTCATAATTCCACTTAAAACTTGCAACCTGTCAAAAATATTTAAAAAAAAAGAAGAAAAAGTCACTAGGTAGGATAGAACCGGTGCCTATTGGCCTGCGAGAGAGCACTATAACTTGGAACCACGAAAATGCATTCTGCGTTTTGGTTGCATTCTGCAGAATTCTGCGTTTTGGTTTTTTGTCTGTGTTTAACGAGAGGTGTTCTCGTTCTTTGCTTAAATTTTATTTTGGTTTACAAATTATGTAACCTTATGTATGTAGATTTTATTTCTAGTGCGGGTCTCACTACTGAACGTTAGTCTATGTTTAATTTTTTTGCCGTCTGGTTTTTCTGGGCCTGTTTTCTTAGCGGTGGTTTTTCTTGGTGGTGCATAGGGTTTTCCGCCGGAGCAATAGAACCTATGCCAAATTTGGTGGGTGCTCCGGTTGGGTGATTCTGCCTGTTCTTTAAAAGTACAGTTAAAGTTTCTTAAGAAACGTAAACAAAAAATTAATAAAAATCAATAACTAAAAACTGCGCCTACTAGCACCGGTCTCCCCTATATATATATATATATATATACATATAATCACTTTCTTCTGGATACGATAACTTCCATAATACTGCACAAACCTCTTCCAGACATACATAAAATCAAGGGGCATAAAATCTCGCTCAATCAAGTTCGTTAATGGGCAAAATCGGACCAAGGGGATGGAAATAGGGATGGGTTTTGTGAAAACCGAAAAAACCCGATAACTTCTTAATTTTTGTACATATCAAATCAGTTTAAAGTTTTTATTACTTCTAACAATTGGGCCAAAAGTATCACAGATTTTTGATAAAATTAAAAATGGGCTCAAGGGACGCAAAAATAGGGTTTTCGGGAGAAAAGAAATTCATAACTTCGCCTATTTTCAAGATATCAAATCCAATTAAATTTATTATAAATCCTCTTAATATTATCTACAATTTTTATACTGACGAGTTTGTGATAAGACCAATCCGTATCGCAAAAAAAAAAAAAAAAAAAAAAAAAAAAAAAAAATTAAAAATGAAAACAAAAAGTGGGAGTTGAAGAAGAAAAAGTCCATAACTTGGTCAATTCGCAAGATATAAAATCCGCATGAATTTATTATATATCTTCTTAATATTGTCTACAACATTTATATTGACAAGTTTTTGATAGGACCGATTCTTACAGCAAAAACAAATTAAAAATACATATCGGTTGAAGAAAAAAAATCATCGTATTAAGGGTGTATGCAAATCCAAACTGCTTATTTTCTGACTCATTTTTAAATTCATTTTTGCTCTCAAACGCATCCAATTGGTAGATTCTCTTATACAGAAACTGTATAATGTACCGTAATGATCGATTTTTTGATAGAGGCAGAATATATTTCAAAAAACGATGTCAAAGTGGGTATTTTGAACTGAATTTCCCGAAGCGATTTTGTTAGAAACGAAAAATATTGTGCTACTGAGAAAATAATTGTTTATGAATCAAGTTTTAATTAATTGAATGAAAAATTAAAACACAGTTCGCTTATAAATCTCTTCAAAAATCACGTCAGCAAGTTTCCTATATTTTCTGTTAAAAATGAATCCGAAAATGTGTCAGAAAATTTCGAGTTGCTGAGCATGGAAGAGTATTTTTTTTAATACCGACTTAACATGATTCTGATAAAATAAACAATTAAATTAAAAAAATTAAAAACCCGACTGCGTAAAAAGTGAACTAATTAATTATTTCTCATCAATGTGAAACTATTTTTTCAATTCCTACTCTTAGCTTACACTCTTGCTATATATATCTTGTTCAAATTTTCAATCGTTAATAAAATACTTATTATTCATCCAATCAAGCTCAAATAATTTTTTTTTTAACTTGTAGTGGATGACACTTGATGTTAATGCAGTTTTTTCAAATATTAATTCTTTAATTAAATTAAATTAATTAATTTTCTATATTCGAGAGATCCCTCTTCTTGATCAAGGTATTTTAAGACCGGGAGAGCCCTCTTCTTGATCAAGGTATTTTAAGCGCCACTCAAGAGGAAAGAAGAATGGGAGAAGAAAAATTCTCTTATTGACCTAAGTAGGAATTGATTTAATTTTTTTTATATTATTTATATTACTTACCTATTTTTTTAAATTTACGAGTATTGATGGCTTTTAAGTTGTGTTTAATTGTTAGTTCCGATCTATAAACGCTGTTTTGATGAGGTCTATAGATGTCTATGATGGTTAGAGTTGCAGTAAAGATAGAGATCCTACATACACATCTTCCAGGTTGTACAATATTATAACCGAACTTCTGACTGTAAAATAGTCAATGAAACATCGTCTTCATTTTGAAAGACCTATCCAATAATATGTCACTCAATAGGGTGCGTAATTTTTTTTCGTCTCTACCGCCATTTTGTATTTTACGGCCGCCATTTTGAATTTATAAAAACAAAACCCAGCCTGTAACCATGATGGTAAGACGAATTGATAGAGACCTCATTCATTAAAACCCATCCAGCCGTTGGGATGTTTCGACATTATAAAGAAATCCACATATCCAGATACGCGTGAAACACATATCCCTTCTTTTCAGTCGGGTAATAAAACCAACTCTTATATAAAAATGAAATAAAAACTCGTCAAAAGCGGACAGATACAATTGTTAAATTAGGTTTATCTCTAATCATGATCTAGTTTTTGTTGGTGAAATTAGTATACTTAACTTCGAAATCTACCTCCGCCTGTAGGCCCGGCCGGCAGGGATTTTTTTAAATTAGAATATTTTTTGTAAGATAAAATTTTTGGACTGTCATTACTCTTAAATCATTTTTCATCTGTCAAAGATTATTCCTACAGCACTTTATATTGTAACGAATATTTCTCTAAAAGAATTAAATTTATCTGAAGTTTTATGATAATTTAGAAACTTAGTTTCGTCACTGCTTAGGGTAAACATTGCGCATTCTTATTTACATTTATAATGTAAACTAATTTTTGCGCTATTACTCTAAAATTTTAATACCTTCTTAAACTATCCTTTTATTTGATATTCCAGCTAAATTTTGGTTTAGAAATAATGAGATTTAGGGGTAAAATAATCAGATTGAAAATAAAAATAAAATTTCCCATAGAGTTTCCATATATGGAAAAAAGGGGACAAGAAGGAAAACGCTGCTTCCTACAACTAAATATCAATATTTTAGAAGGAAAATTACACACAGGCTCTAGAAAAATTATATTTATAACTGTTAGAAAATGCTCTTTTGTTTCAAGAACATTCCACCAGATGGCAGCATCAGACAATCCTTTTTATTTGATCTACTGTGACAGACAATCAGAACAGTTAGTTTTTCTCCTTCCCTTACGCAGCAAAATGCTGGTGGATTAAAAATCCAACAATATTCCAAAGGAATGATAATATGTTTAAAAAAAACTGCAACAAACCATAGTTCAAAGTATTTCTTTGTGTTTGTAAATAGTCTTATTCATCTGTTTTGTTTTATTGTGAAGTGTGATCAGTATTGTGTCCAGTATATATATTATTCTAGTGTATTTAATCTTCAAATAAATGTTTTTTGTTCATCCTAAGAAGAATATATTTCTATTGAAATACATCAAAACATAAAGGTAAAACTTTTAACTTTTTATTGTTTACCTATTGAGGAATTTCGTATTCATGCCTTCCATATGGAATAACATTCCAACAGTCGATTATGAGACTGAAGTTATCTCAATTTTAAATATAATAATATGAAAGAAGAAAATATAATATAATTAAATTCAAAGAAATAATTATTTTCTGAATGTTGGTATTTTTCACAGGTGAATGATATAAAAGAAAATTCAAAGAATTGTTCTTATTTTGAAATCAAAAGTACTGTGTATTGATAAGAAAAAAAAATATTTTGAATTTTATTTTGCCAATTTCTTATTGAAATTTTATTATACAAGTTGCAAATGTAAATTTATGTTTTAAACAAACAATTGAACATTTAAGAACAGTTTTTCTGAAATCAAAAGTAACTTCAAAAATTGTTCTCAAGAATTTTATTTTGTTCTTATTTCATCATTAGCATTATATTTGAGTTTATAATTGTTGTTTTGATGTATTAATAAGATAAAAAGTTTTATTTTCTGTGAAATAAGCAAATATCATAATGTCTAGTATTAAAGAATCTCATTATGTTGATAAATTAACTGATGACAACTATTCAGTTTGGAAGTTCAAAATAGGACAATTGTTAATCAAAGAAGGTCTGTATGATGTTGTATTTGAACCTAAAAAGGAAAATGATGATAATTGGGTAAAAAATGATAGAAATGCTAGGCCATTAATTTGTTTAAATATCTCAGATTGACAAATTGTTCATGTCAGACATGCTAAAAGTGCTAAAGAAACATATGATCAATTGAAATCTGCTCATGAAAGAGTAAATTTAACAAATAAACTTTATCTTCTTAGGAAGCTGTATTCCACTAAATATAATGAAAGTGTAAAAATGCAGGAACATATTAATTCTGTCTTAGAATTAGCAGAAAAATTAAGAAGTATAGGTGAAGTAATACAAGATGATAATTTAATAGCTATTTTGCTCTGTTCCTTACCAAATTCTTATAGTACCTTTATAACTGCTATTGAAAGGAAATATGAAACAAATTTATCATTAAATTATGTTCAAAACAAATTAATTGATGAGTATCTTAGAAGAGTTGAAACTAAACAAATTTCAACAAAATTTGAATCTATTGCTTTGGTAATAGGGATAAACCAAAGCATTTGAATACGCAAAAATTTTGTTCTGATTGCAAAAAGAATAATCACAACCGTGAAGATTGTTTTAACTTAAAGGCTAATAATACTAATAAAACAAAACCAAATTTTACTCAAGATAGATCACGTCAACAGTTTAAAAAATCAAACAATTTCTCTGCCTCTACTGCTAGTCAAAATGAAAATCTATCAGATTCTCAAAACTATCATGAATTAATGGAAGAATCAAATTCTTCGAGTTTTGTTATGAAATCTCAACAAAATGGAAATAAAAACAAAAATTTGTCTTTTGTTATTGATTCAGGTGCGTCTGTTCATTTAGCTAATTCCTTGGAACTGTTCTCAGAATTAAAGAAGTCGAATAAAGATACAATTACAATTGCTAACGGAACTAAATTAACTGCAAAGGGAAAGGGTAAATGTACTTTTAATATTGAAACACTTAATGGTCAAACAAATAGAGTTACATTAGATCATGTGCTTTATGTTCCCGAGTTGGATAGTAATTTATTATCTGTCCAGTCTTGTACTGAGAAGGGTTTTGTTGAAACATTTAAAGATGATATATGTTTAATTAAAAAGGGCAACATCTTAGTTGCAGATGCAAAAGCTGATGAGGCGTTATACAGATTAAAAATAATACATACAAATGAAAAGGTATATAGTGCTTCAGAAATATTACCCGTTTGTTCTAATGTTAACTGCATTTTAAAATGGCACCAAAGGCTGGGCCATAGAAATTTGGAATCCATCAAGAAAATTGAAAAGGATGATTTAGCTTTAGGTATTACTGTGAATAATTGTTCTCATAATACTGAATGTTCAAGTTGTATAAAAGCTAAGCTAACAGAAAAATCGTTTCCAAAAGAAACACAATACAGAAGTAAAAAACCACTCGATTTGATAAACAGCGACGTATGCGGTCCTGCAGAAACAAAAAGTATGGGATCAAAAAGATATTTCGTTACATTTATTGATGATTACTCTCGTTATACACAAGTATATTTTATTTCTTCTAAAGATGAAGTATTTGATAAATTAAAAGAGTATGTTGCATCAACAACAAATAAATTTAGATTGAAAATTAAATCCTTGCGTAGTGACAATGGAACAGAATATTGCAACGAATCTGTCAAAGACTACCTTAAAAATTTAGGAATAAATCATGAAACAACGACGCCATATTCACCGTCCCAAAATGGAGTCGCAGAAAGAAAGAATCGCTCGCTTATTGAAATGAGTAAATCCACGCTTATAAAGGCTAAATTGCCAAAAACATTCTGGACAGAAGCCATAGCTACAGCAGCTTACTTACAAAATAGATTACCTACAAAATCAACTGAAAAGACACCATATGAACTGTGGAATGGGCATAAGCCAAATTTGAGTCACCTTAAAGTATTTGGATGCAAAGCATATGTGTATGTTCATAAACAGAAGTGACAAAAATTTGACGAAAAAGCCACTGAAGGAGTCTTTGTTAGTTACGATTTAAGAAGCAAAGGATACCGAATTTATATAGGCGGTAGAAAAATAGTGATAAGCAGAACAGTGAAGTTTTTTGAAAATATGAACTGTGAAAATATCTTTAAAGAAAATCCTGAAGAGCGAATCTCAGATTTAATGCATTTCAATTCTTCAGAAGAAAATCTTGAAAATGATAGTGAAGCTATCCGAATAGAAAGTACTGCAGAAGAAATAAAAATGGATGAAAAATCAGTAGATAGCCCAACAACTGAAGAAAGTGAAGATAATTTCCAGAGAAGAATATCTAACAGAGAGACTAAAGGAATTCCACCAGAAAGATATTCTAAAAAACTGAAGACAGTTGTTCCAAAAATCAAGATCCTGAAACTTTTAAAGATGTTTTACAATTACTAGTAAAAGATCAACAGAAATGGTTTCAAGCTATGAAGGAAGAATTTAACTCTTTAAAGGAAAATGAAGTGTTTGAGCTTGTTACTTTACCCAAAGGCAAGCACGCCATTGGCTGTAAATGGGTTTACAAAACAAAACATAATGAAAATGGAGAAGAAATAAAATGCAAAGCACGATTAGTTGCCAAAGGTTTCGCTCAAAAATTAGGCATTGATTATGATGAAACCTTCTCTCCTGTCGTCAAACATACAACTATTAGAGCTTTTCTGACCTGGGCAGCTTATCATAAATCCTGAGTATTTTAAGTAGATGTTAAAACAGCCTTTCTACATGGTAAACAAGATAATGAAGAATTATACATGCATCAACCAGAAGGCTTTCATGATGAAGAAAATAAAGACAGTCTATAAATTAAAAAAGGCTATATATGGTCTTAAACAAGCCGCCAAGTGCTGGAATGAAGAAATAGAGAATACTCCAAAGGCATAAGGATTTAAACAAAGTGAAGCTGATCCGTGTTTGTTCATAAAAGAAAAATCAAAGAAGACAATTCATCTCATACTGTATGTAGATGATATGCTGATGAGCTCAAAAGATGAAAATGAAGTTAATGAAGTAATAAATTACTTAAAGAAATCTTATCCCATAACATCACTAGGAGAAGCAAAATACTTCTTAGGTATAGAAATTTACAGAAAAGAAGATGGAAGTTATTTACTTTCACAAAGAAGTAAAATAAATCAATTAGTTAAGGATTTTCAGCTTGAAGAAGCCAAACCAACTTATACCCCAATGGAAACTAACTATTATTGTTTAGATAAAGAAGAAAATCTTTTATCATCAAAAGATAATTATAGACAAGCTATAGGAAGTCTTTTATATATTTCCTTATGCACAAGACCTAATATTACCGCTCCTACACACATACTAAGTCGAAGATGCAATAATCCAAGAAAAAAGGACTGGAATGCTGTTAAGAGGGTAATAAGATACTTAAAAACAACGAAAGACCTTGATCTCCACATTTCTTCAAAAGAATATCCTAATATAGTTGCATACTCAGATGCAGACTGGGGACAAGATGCTACAGACAGAAAATGTAATCTCAGGAAATGTAATCGTCTTAGGCAATACCTGCATTTCTTTGTTTTCACGAAAACAATCATGTGTGACATTATCGTCAGCAGACGCTGAATATGTGGCACTGTCACAAGGAACTCAAGAGGTGCTATGGATCTTAAAATTGTGTAAAGATCTCAACTTACAACAACATTTTCCTATTAGAATTTTTGAGGATAACCAATCTACAATTAAATGAGTTGAAAGTGAAAAATTTAAATCTCGCACTAAGCACATTGATACAAAGTATCATTACATACGAGATTTAAAAACGAAAAATGTTATAGATGTCAAATATCTATCAACAAATGAAATGATAGCAGATATAATGACGAAGCCGCTGCCAAAGGCCAAATTTGAACTTTGTAGAAACCTTATCCACCTGGTGTCAGATTCTATCACAAAACGGGAGAGATGTTAGAAAATGCTCTTTTGTTTCAAGAACATTCAACCAGATGGCAGCATCAGACAATCCTTTTTATTTGATCTACTGTGACAGACAATCAGAACAGTTAGTTTTTCTCCTTCCCTTATAGCAGTTGGCAGCAAAATGCTGGTGGATTAAAAATCCAACAATATTCCAAAGGAATGATAATATGTTTAAAAAAAACTGCAACAAACCATAGTTCAAAGTATTTCTTTGTGTTTGTAAATAGTCTTATTCATCTGTTTTGTTTTATTGTGAAGTGTGATCAGTATTGTGTCCAGTATATATATTATTCTAGTGTATTTAATCTTCAAATAAATGTTTTTTGTTCATCCTAAGAAGAATATATTTCTATTGAAATACATCAAAACATAAAGGTAAAACTTTTAACTTTTTATTGTTTACCTATTGAGGAATTTCGTATTCATGCCTTCCATATGGAATAACATTCCAACAATAACTCATAAAAATTTCAAAGAGTTTGGACAATAAGAAACACATTTTACTAAAAATAATTCATTCTGATCGCTCGCTTAGATCCTGAATATGCGGTTGAATTTTGCTCTGGATCAAGAAAGTTTTTGCCCATAATGCATGCAAGTTATTTGATGTTTGAACCTACTTCTGATTTTTACAAGAAACTTATTATTTAGGTATCATGAAAGTTTATTATATCTAAATGTCAGCTATTAAATCGGCATTTTTATAATTCATAAAAATTTCAAAGTTTCTGCAATACGAGTAAATATTTAAAATATTAAAAGTAATCCATGTGAAATGCAGTCAGCTTTTGCTTATATCTAAATTCCCCCTTTGAAAGAAGGGGGAAGGGGCAAAACATTCTGTGAGCTGCTCCCACATATTAGTTGTCGCGTTAAATGTTAACGACAATAGCTTAAGCATACCGGTGGGGTGGAGGTGGGGGTGTACAAATTCGGGTAGGCTACACTCGCAAATTAATAATAACGTTAATATTAAATGTAATTACTTAAAATTTTGATAATTATGGAAATATCATACATTCAATTGTGCGGCGTGCTTCGCAAGCTGATTGCGGAATTTATAAACTCAAAATTTATAACTCATAAAAATTTCAAATATTTTGGTGAAATGGAAATATATGTTTTTAACGTTAAATACATTTGATGGTAGTCAATAAAGGAAATAAAAATAGAAGAGTGCGTCTTGCAAGCACTTTCACCACTAAATGTCATTATTTTAACGCCGATTTTTCATGTTCTCCTGGAATACGTAATTTTTATAACACATAAAAATCTTAAAGAAGGAGGAAGGGTGGGGGGATTTTTGTAGGGCCTGCAATTAATACAGGCAATACAATTTGCCTGCAAATTAATACAGGCTTAATAATAATCTTAATTATTAAATATTGATAATTGCTTAACATTTTAAAAGTGCGTAGTTAAATCTAATATATTCAAATATCATAAATTGAATTTCGATGCTGGCTTCGCCCACTGAAAGCGGGTTTTCTGATGTTTTGATATATTTTCATTTGAAAATAAAAAATCCTACAAAATCGAGAGTGTACGCTATTGGAGGCAGTGGGTCCCCCAGCATTAGGATCTTTTAAAAAGATTATCTTTTAAATATATAAAATCATTCAACAATGACTTTAGGTATATTTAGGTCGGGTATTATTTTTAGAAATATTGGATAATTTTTATCTATAAATTTTTAAATTATACTCCCGAATACTCTCATAAATATATACTCTCATAGATACATAAGGCATTCTCACAATCTTTTTACTTTTCTATATTTTTCTGTCCCTCAATAATTTTTTTTAATTTTAGTACATATTCTTGGTTTTTTTTAAATTTCTTATACTGGAAAACATCCCATTGCATGACTGCATAACAATATTAACGAGATAAATAAGTTTTGGACGATGTTGGGGGTCCAAATATACCACGAAATACCTATACCGTCCCGTGTCCCTGATGCTGATTTTTAAGTTTGGAGCCGTCTGTATAAAATTGTTTCAATCAAAGTAATTCGATGTAATTTTTTTCCGAAACTGGGACTATCGTTTTATATATATATGTAGCAAAAAATTACCTGCACACATTTTTAAGTTTGGAGCCGTCTGTATAAAATTGTTTCAATCAAAGTAATTCGATGTAATTTTTTTCCGAAACTGGGACTATCGTTTTATATATATATGTAGCAAAAAATTACCTGCACACATTTTTATGGTTGTTATTATTTTTTTTAACTCTGTCCCTGGGTTTTAGATTCCTTACCGTTCCTCTTGCTAAAATTATACAGAAAATCACTTCAAATGCAGCCACAGAATTGTTTTCAACTTTTTCTCATGCAGAAGTATACTAGAAAAAGAAATGGCTAAAATTCTTTGACAGGAAATTTACTGCAGAATTTAAATCAGTATTTAAATATCAATTTCAAGCATCGTGGCTTTATTGGTAGTTTTTACCGTCCCCTAGGTGTATTCCTGCACTTTTCGAGGTAAATTGATTTTTTAAAAATTTAATCCAATGCAAATAACTGTTTCTAAAAATCAGTGAACATTGTAGCTATCACTTAGTCTTAACATGATTTGCCTAAAAATAGGTGGTAATTTTCCTTACCGTCCCATCATTACCATCCCTTTTTTCCCCTTACTGTCCCTTTTTTCCTATTCCGTCCCCCTCTTTTTCCTTTACCCCCTTCTTTAACACCCCTTTAAGGCAATGTTATACCAAAATTTTGCACTGAAAATACTACATTGTTATTATTTCTTATTTAAATGTTCTATGGGTACTATGCAAATTCATTATACGTAAAGTTTTAGCAGAATACAAAAAGTTAGAGAGGTAAAATATCAAGGGGACGGTAAGGAAAATTAAACACGCAAGTTTAACTTAAACCTCTGTTAAATAAAATATTTTTTGCTGCTGACCATTTTTTCTTTATTTTCAATCATTAAGGCATTCATGTATAGGTTTAAAATGTTATTTTAGTAAGTTTAATTTCACCAGATTTTTATTCCTGAAAAGTCAAATGTTTGTGATAATGCCTCATTACTCATATTGGCCTTTATAAAGCTAATTAAGGGGTGCAAATAGTGAAAAAAATCTAAGTGGCCCACACGAAAATGTAGTCGCCCTAAGGTTTCTTGCCTCGTTAAATTAAAAATTTTGAAAAAAATGATCTCCCATTGCGATTAGGCGGTCTTCTGTTTTCAATCCTGATTTAATTGCTTGCTTGTTTATTTTTGCATACAATAAGGGAAATTACTGATTAAAGTGTGTATAAAAAGAATACTATTACACAATAATGCTATTCTAAAGAATAGTTTAAAGTGCACGATAATAACTAATTGGAGTTTACGGTTATAGATAGGTAAGTAATCATGATTACGTATGGTTAATAAAATATTATGACATGAAAAATAGTTTTAATTTTGTTTAATACTACAAATCACCTGTATATTGTGGTTTGCAAGGAAAAAGTCTTTATATTGACATAATTTTTCTTTTTAATTCATTGCTTTATTTTCCAGGTCTCTGATTAATTTTAAAATTGAGAATAAAAAGCACTCCACCTTGGAATTTCCAGTACCATCCTATTCAATGACACATGAATCTCAATAAATATCACCGCCCCGAAACTGAAAAATCCTGTCAGTGGCGGCAATTTGGCTGGAAACGAAAATTTATGATTGGATGAGAAAGGAATTGTGGGTGCAAGTATCTTTTGTCCGCTATTTGAAGAGAATGTATAAAATTGATGAAATTCAAAATAAAGGGCAGATACGCTTGGAATCTCTCTTTTTTTCCAATCATCACATGTAGCGAAAATTACTTTTTATATAAAAAAATAGGAATAATGATAAAATTAATCTTTTCAAAAAAAAAAAAATAATAATAACCGACTTAAAAAAAAGCACTAAAAAGAATTAAATAATTCTTTAAACTTATCTAATGACGAAACGTTATCCATTAACTGCACATCGGACATCATGTATCGGCATAAAAACGTTAAATTTAATATATAGAATTTAATATCTACCAAACATGGATTTTCTAGAGAATATTTTTTACAAGAGATTAATTTACATATTTATGATTTAATTTACGAATATATACACATAAAAAGTAATCAATTACTTTTTGAAGTTGGTGCCAACCTATTTTAAGTATAGTAAAATTGCGAATATATTGTAGCTATTACCATGAATAAAGTGATAATGGAAAATGTGATACAAAATTTAAAAAATACTCTATTTCTTCAGAAAACTATTTGTTTAATCATTATCGATTGTGAATGTTTGGCACCAACTTCAAAAAGTAATTGATTACTTTTTATAGCCGATACATGATGTCCGATGTGCAGTTAATGGATAACGTTTCGTCATTAGAGAAGTTTAAAGAATTATTTAATTCTTTTTAGTGCTTTTTTTTTAAGTCGATTTTTATATTTTTTTAAAAGATTATTTTATTTAATACTTTTTAGTTATTCATACCGTAACATATAATTATCCGGATTTCAACATCTGCTGAATAAGTAAATTATTTGTCGAATAAATTATAATTTACAAAAATTATTTATTAAGCAAACAGTTTTTAATAAATTCGTTATAATTTCATTAGAAGTATTGATTTTATTAGCATTTAATACTTGTGATATTTTTTAAAACAAGTACATTGTATTTACAACAATCTACATTAATTTATTTATTGATCACATACAGCTGACTTGTGTGCTTGACATAAGGGACCTGCTTATAAGTCATCGTTAATATACAAGGACGAAATAGCACAAGGACTTTGAGCTTTGAAGGGGGGGGGTGTACCAAATAGCACAAAGAAATTTACAACACCAGAGAATTACATCTGGGAGCTCCACAGACAGTGTACAACGGAGCCAGCGGGAGTTGAATCCGCAGCCCAATTACGCTCTCAAGCGATTAGTGGTGTGGTGCCTTAACCATTCAGCCACGGTCTACATTCAACAATTATTTTTTGTAGGACTCCGTTGTCAAGAAGCAAAATGCAGACTATGTAGCAGGTTGAATCCATATCAACTCAGGCAGGGGGGTTACCTTCATAGTCTCAGAAGTTTTTGAATTGAACGTATGTTAAAATTTAAGAAAAAGTAAGATACCTGTATATTTTTGTTTTGTCCAAAAAAATTCCTGGCCCGAGATACAGGCCGCCAAAGATGACATCCCTGGCACCATTTCCAATTCGCAATTTTTGATAACAATTTTAAAGTGCTCTATCTCTAGAACGGTGCAAGATATTTTGTTGCGTTTTTTTAAATTTTAAAGATAATATTCTTCTGTTTAAAATGATATACTCAATTTTGAAATATGTATTCAACTTTTCTTGTGGCAGCCTTTTGAAGAAAAAAAATTAAATTTTTTTTTTCAAAAATGCCAATCCTAAAAATTTTGATTTTTTTGCTGTTGATCAATACCATTGGGAACTACCTTCACTGTAGAGGAGAACTTCCACTTTTGAGTTTAACAAGTTTTAGAAACATTTAAAAAATTCAGAGAATTTTACAGGAACTGTATATACACAGTTCCAGTAGAAGTCACTGAATTTTTGCTTATTTGTATCATATTTGTAAGGGTAAGCCTACTATATATCCTAAACAAGTTGGAAATTGCAATATCAAATGTGGCAAATGAGGTGCGTTCGTACTGCAACTAGTTTTTTAAATATTCAGATCTTGGCGCAATAAGTGTTACACCTCTTGGGCAAAAAGGCATGAATACAAAGTTTATTATGATTCTATATATTAAATTCAGTAATACGGAAGTAATATGAATCCATTTTAAAAAATACTTAATCACCATGGCAACCTAGAATCATTACCTATCACGGTATATCATTGAATCAATTATGTACTATAGGATTTTTAAATAGAATGAAGAAATCTTTTATTAATATCTTTAAGTTTTAATTCGATTTTCATAACATTTGAAGTGATACATATTTTATTTTCACTATCGAACATTGCATAGTAAAGCAATCTCAATAACATATATCAATTACACAGCAATACAACCATATTAATGCAAGTTAGAGTTCAGACAGACAAACCGAATACATAAAGACTTTCAATTATGTTGGAAGGTGATAAAAACACATAAATAGGTTGGAATTTTACTTTTAGAAATTTATATCAATAAATGGAAGCATACTTGAATACTTTCATACAACCCTGTATTTTACATACTCTCTTTATTCACATGCCACTATTTAGCTAATATTTAATTAAGACTAAAACACGCTTAAATCTAGTGAAATCACACTTCCAGAGTTTATCATCCGTAGTAGGCCATATATCTAATTCTTTGTGTGGACCTGTATATATCATTTTATCTATATTCTACAAACATATCTTAGTATACTAAATGGAGTTCAGCATAAAAATGCATAACATTTTTAAAAATCACCTTTAAATCACCTTTGTTCATACTCAGTAACCCTTACGATTTCTTTTGTGCACCCCTGTATATGATCTACAGAATTTATACACACAACGTAATATGGAAAAATTTAGTTAAACTTAAAAACTCATATCACAACTAAAAATGCACTTCCAGCAATCATTGCTAATATGCAGTATTTCGTATACAGTAAAGTATTTGAAATCTTTTGTGTGCCCCTGTAAATACTATGCACTTTCTATTACACAGGAAGTAACTTGTTGTAAACGTCAGCAACATATATCAATTTCCTTATACGTGAAAGAGTTTAGCATAATAAAAATAAGCCGCAAACAATATTCCCCTTATAACATTATGTAACGGAATTCTTTTGTGTGGATCTGTAACTTAATAATTAATAATCTTTGCACCACATATTTTACAGAATGTATATTTTAATACACTTCATTTTAGTACATAGTTAAGATATTTTGTTTCCATGTTTTGTTTTATTTGTTTTATGCTTCCATTCACCGAACTTTTTAGACACACCTTGTATAACTTGTCAAAATCAAAAGTGGAAGTTTTCCTTTACAGGGAAGGTAGTACTCATATGGTATTGATCAATAGCAAAAAAAAAAAAAAAAAAAAAAAAAAAAAAAAAAATCAAAATTTTTGGGATTGGCATTTTTGAAAAAAAAATTTATTTTGATAAAATTTTTTTTCTCAAAAGGCTGCCACAAGAAAAGTTGAATACATAGTATTTTAAAATTGGGTATATCATTTTAAGCAGAAGAATATTATCTTTAAAATAAATAAAACCACAACAAAATATCTTGCACCGTTCTAGAGATAGAGCACTTTAATTTTTTTTTTGCCCTACCAGTGGCCGAGAGGTTCTGCTCTCGAAGCTGGTAGACGGGAGGTGCTGGGTTCGATCCCAATCGCGCCCGTCGGCCTAATCGTTCGGAGTTTTCGTGGTTTTCTTCGAGCCGTGGATCTTCCATGCGTTAATACGGATTAGGTTCCCTTAGAAAGACCCCCACGGAGGGCACTCCCCCCCCGGGCCTATATCCCTCGTGTAGATAATTGGCCGTCAAAAATCAACCCAACCCTTTAAAATTTTTATTGAAAATCGGGATGCCATCTTTGGCGGCCTGTATCTCGGACCAGGAATTTTTTTGGACAAAACAAAAATATGCAGTTATCTTATTTTTTCTTGAATTTTAACATATGTTCAATTCAAAAACTTTTGAGACTATGAAGGTAAGATTTTTTCTTTGGCTGCCTGAATTGGCATGGATTATACCAGCAATATTTGTATTGACTCTTCAAGTATATTGACCAGGACCCAGATGTATTTTTCGCTGTTAGCGAAATGAGATTGACCAAACAGAAGCCTGCCTTTTTGCGAACTTGTAATTTTCATAGAATGTGTCCTTTTAAATTTCAAAAATTCCTCTATCAAATAAAACCAAATTTTCTGTACTAAAATACTGGCATCTAAAAAGCTGTAGACTTGTCAGGTTTGAAAATGTGGTCCATGGCCCACTGTGGCTGTGTGGTCAAGGCATCACGCCGCTAATCGTTTGAGAGCGTAGGTGGCTGCGGGTTCAAATCTCGCTGGCTCCGTTGCACACTCTTTGTGGAGCTCTCGGATGTAATTCTGTGGTTATAGCGACTAGAATACACAGTGTGGAAATCAGCTATCCCTGTAATACTTAAAAAAAAACGCTAAAATATTTTATCCTTTAAATGTGCAATGATGTTGCTGCAATATACAGATCGCAGTGACATCTGCAGGATATTTTCTACAACTGCAAGAAATTGCTAGTCTATACAATGTAATAGTAGTAATACGAAAATCCCGCAGATGTCGCTGCGATCGATACTTGGATTTTAGCAGTATCGTCGCACATTTAAGGGATACAATTTTTTAGCACTGTTTGGATGGCATATTTCCACACTAGGTATTCTAGACGCTGTACTGTGGTGCTGTAAATTTTCTTGTGCTATCACGTTCCTGTATATTGACGATGACTTATAAGCGGGCGCTTGACGCCAAGCACACGGTTCAGATATATGTATTCAATAAACCAATCATGTGGTCCATAATTCTACATTATTCTTTACCGATAATCTCCATTGTTTCCTTATGTAAGGTGCCTCTATTTGAGAGTGGTGACATAGAATGCTCAGACTCTGTTTATACATATGTGTTTGCCTACATTACGGCAAAACTAGACATTTTCTATTCCAGAACTTAGCGATACTCGCTTGGACAAGTTTGATTATACGAGTGGCGGACAATTTAACAAGCATTAGTTTGGCAATAATGGCAAGCGCTTCAAGATTCATGGCGATAGCTTTTGTCCAGAATCTATCAATAAATCAATAATTGTTTTCAGTATGTCAGCATTCTCATACCAATACTCAAGATCCTTAGACAGTAAAGATATCAGAAATGAGGTTGATGGTTGATTTTGTGACGGCCGATTATCTACACTAGGGATATAGGCCCGAGGGGGAGTGCCCTTCGTGGGGGTCTTTCTAAGGGAACCTAACCCGTATTAACGCATGGAAATCCATGGTTCGAAGAAAACCACGAAAACTCCGAACGATTAGGCCGACGGGCGCGATTGGGATCGAACCCAGCACTTCCCGTCTACCAGTTTCGAGAGCAGAACCTCTCAGCCACTGGTGGGGCTTATCAGAAATGAGCGTCAATGATTAGGTGTTTAGTCTGAATCTGATAATCGAAGACAATGCTGCTACACATAAGAAGGCACTTTTATGTGTACTGTATATGGATTCACTTTGCAGCGCACCGACTAATGGAGACACTTTGCTGAACTCTGATGTATAAGGCCATTTTTCTATTGAATTGTAAGCTTTTTGATACCCACTTCCAATGTTGGTTAGCATCGTTTTAGACATTTGGGTTTTTCTGAATGCGGCATCTTTTCTAGACAAGGGCCGCAATCTGGATAGATTTTTCGCTGTTAGCGAAACGAGATTCATCAATCAGAAGCTTGCACTTTTGCGAACTTTTCGCTGTTTGCAGCAATGCAGGCTATTGATTGGTGAATCTCGTTTCGCTAACAGCGAAAAATCTATCTGGATCCCAGCCTAGTTCTCGCACTTCGGAAAGTTACCGCATCCAATAAACTATAAGGTCCACATCGATACCTAAGGACATCGAAATTGGGTGTGGAAAAGCTGATAATCCACCAAAAAAGTTTACACATCAGAGCGCGGCAAAGTGCTTTAAGAGAAACTTAAGTCCAAACTATAGCAAACCTAGGCATTTTCTATTACATAACTACAGCGCCTAGAATATATAGTGTGGAAATCGGCTATCCCAGTAATACTTAAAAAAGTGCTAAAATATTGAATCCCTTAAATGTCAAACAATGCTGAAATCCAATGAGTCGATCACAGCGACATCTGCAGGATATTTTTTTAAACTCCAAGACGATTTGGTTACAGCGTCTAGAATATATAGCAAAGACATTTAAGATACATAGACCGGCAATTCCCATTTAAAAGCATGCGAAATCATGGCAGCCATCTGAAATAAATTGATACACTAGAACCGCGAGGTTTGCACGTCAGTTGTGGTTATTTACCATTAAGTGCTATGGCTAGAATGATGTCGTATCTGTCTCATGTAGTTTATCTAGGTAGTGGATTATGACAGCTATACCGAAATAGAAAGCTGCTCACCGGGCCCAAGAGGGTCAATAAACAAACAAACAAACAAACAGAATGAGCTTAAAAATGAATTTTTATCAATGTATATAAAGTTTATGGCATATTTTTTTACATGAAGTTATTTTTTATAGCTAAATATGCGTTATAAATATTGAATTTTTAGAAATAAAGTTGAATAAGGCGATTTATTAGTAATTTTATGGATGGTATGTTTGAAAATGAGTACCTAATTTTAACATGCCTTATAAACCTGAATAAAGACGAAGTTTATAGGGAAACAGATTGTTAAACATTATAATTCCACCTTTTTTTAAAGTTTGACTTACAAAAGTAACTGGTAGGGAAGTTTAGATTAAAGGTAGAAACTGTAACATAATATAGTAATTTACAAAATTTTAAATTACTTGTAAAGAAATCTACGTTTGTTAAACTAATTTTTATGCAAAAAGGTAATTAAAAAAAAATGCATATTAACGAAAATAACACTATATTTTTATCCTTGTAGGATTTTTATTGAAATACTTACTTGCTATACGAAAAAAAAAACAAAAAAATTGATGAATAATAAGGTATTTTTTTAAAAAACAAGGCCTAAATGAAATAGGGTAGACTAATACTTAATAACCCGCAATGACAAAATATGCTGAAAAAAGCATTTTCTTACGTAAATTAAAATATAAAACGTATATACTGCCGTAGAACAGCTGTGATAAAAAAATCCCCAGTTAAACTGACAGTTTGCAGGTCTATGTATCTTAAAAGTCTTTGATATATAGTGTGGAAATCGGCTATCCCCCTAATACTTAAAAAAGTGCTGAAATATTGGATCCCTTAAATGTCAAACGGTGCTGAAATCCAATGAGTCGATGACAACGACATGTCGCTGCGATTGTCACCCTTGATTTCAGCGTCATTGCATATTTAAGGAACCCAACTTTTTAGCGCTGTTTGGATAATAGATTTCCACGCTATGTATTCTAGACGCTGCAATTTGGTCCAGCCATAGATGATGTAAGCATGTTCACAATACCTACTGTACAGCATCTAGAATACCTAGTGTGGAAATATGCTATCAAAACAGTGCTAAAAATTTGTATCCCTTAAATGTGCGACGATACTGCTAAAAAATCAAGTGTCGATCGCAGCGACATCTGCGGGATTTTCGTATTACTAATATTACATTGCATAGACTAGCAATTTCTTACAGTTGTAGAAAAATTCCTGCAGATGTCGCTGCGATCTGCATATTGCAGCATCATCATTGCACATTTTATGGGATACAATATCTTAGCGTTTATTAAGTATTACAGGAGCCGATTTCCACACTGTGTATTCTAGTCGCTATACCTACTGAGTTCCGATCCTGAACCGTTCTCATTGGTTCCCCAGATTCAGATATCCAGAACATATTGGCTGACTATCGCTAGCACAGCGTCTAGAATACATAGTGTGGAAATCTGCTATTCAAACAGCGCTAAAAGTTGTATCCCTTAAATGTGCAATGATGCTGAAATCCAGGGAGCCGATCGCAGCGACATTTGCGATATATTTTCAAATTTCAAAGTAAACATCATTGTATTATTATAACGTCTAGACCAAATCGTCTTGGAGTTATAGAAAATATCCTGAAGATGTCGCTCTGATCGACTCATTGAATTTCAGCATCGTTTAACATTTAAGTGATCCAATATTTTAGCACTTTTTTAAGTATTACTGCGATAGCCGATTTCCACACTATATATTCTAGACTCTGTACTTAGAAAGTACTAAAATATTGTATCCTTTAAATGTAAAACGATTCTGAAATCCAAAGAGTCGATCGCAGCGACATCTGAGGATATTTTCTAAAACTCCAAGACCATTTGGTCTAGACGCTGTTATAATCATAGATATAGTAAAAGTAACTAGATTAACCACTCAGTGTTGTTCCCCCATTCCTTCTTGATTCTGTTGCGGTTCGGTGGCAACAACCATTAGAGTGGGAGAAAAAGGGTGGAACTTGTGATACTACAGTAGCAATACATAGTGGATATCCGAGTATTGCGATGTTTTCATTCTGTTTGTTTTAAATAAATATATGCATATGATTGCTTAGAATTGTCTGGATGGGTTGGGTTGATTTTTGACGGCCAATTATCTACACGAGGGATATAGGCCCGGGGGGAGTGCCCTCCGTGGGGGTCTTTCTAAGGGAACCTAATCCGTATTAACGCATGGAAGATCCACGGCTCGAAGAAAACCACGAAAACTCCGAACGATTAGGCCGACGGGCGCGATTAGAATTGTCTGGAAGGACAGTGGAATACCCTATATGGATATTTACATCCATATTTTTAATTTGTTAGATACTTTTTAAACTAATTAGTACATCTTCGATGTAACGTTTAGTTCATTTAGTAATTTTTTTCTTTTCTAGTATTTCTTTTTTTTATTAAAATGCCGAGCGCATACCAAGTCCACATATTATTATGAAAAGATATATTATTGTGAAAAGATATCAGTCCAATAATTATATGAAAAAAAGTTATGATTTGCTTAAAAGATTTTTTTAAAGAAGAATTTAATATATTTATTTTTAAGCATTTAAAGAATTTTACGTTTGTAAAAAACTTTGAAATTGTCATTTGCCAATAATTAGTTGTTAGCCCAGTTTAATAAATAAATGTTTATTAAGAATATTGACCTTGGTAAAGTAATTAATGTTTTCATCTACATTTGCTGAGTAATACATGGCTAAAAAAAAAAAAAATCTTAAGAATGTGTATTATTAATGCAGGTATTTATTTATTTTTATTTTTTAGGAGAAAAATTCTTGCTATTTAATTCAAGTAAACAATAAGCAAAAATTTATCACATACTTACATATTTAAAAAAATATTAACAAATATCAAATTTTAAAGAAAGTTTTGAAAGTTAAATGTTCTTTTTTAAGATTACTAAAGCAATTAAAATGGAATTTTTTTGCATTATTTCCACGTATTCCTCATTTTTTTTGTGTGTGTGGGGTAATTAATACCAATGATTCAAAATAACAAATAGAGTATAATAATATAAAAATATTGGAAATTCTAAAAATTTTAAACTTTTTTTTTGTAGTTGGAGGAAGTAGTGTTTTGTTTTGTAGTGTAGTTCGTAGGAGAGTTTTACATTTACTTTTGCTACAACTTAAGACTGTTCTCAACTGCTCTGCTCAACAAGCGCAAAACGTTTTGACATACCGTATTTTATGTAAGAAACGCCGCGGCTTTTACGAGTTTAAAAATCAATTTTTTTCCAAGTGCGGCGTTTACGCCATGTGCGGCGTTTACGATTTTTTTAAAATACCAAATGAGTTTCCTTAATTTAAAAATTCATAAAAATATTTAAAATCAGATTTAAATATTTTAAATAAAATTTCAGATCTTAAGATATTAAAAACGAGGCATCCTACACTGCACAGAAAACTTTGATTAAAGTTAGGTCAATGTGATGCTGTCGACAAAAGTAGCGTCCCGATGGATGCGGCGTTTACAACGGGTGGCATTACGATATTTTTAAGCTTATTCAGGCCAATTTGAGGAGTGCGGCGTTTACGACGGGTGCGGCGTTTCTTCCATAAAATACGGTATTTACAAGTTCATTTTTTAATGGAAAGATATAAAATTGGAAGGCCTGACTATGCAAGCGATTTGGAATCGAATTGCGTTTCCCATTTTTTTTTATATATAAAAAAATTACCTATTGAGTTATAAGCAATTTTCATCACGTGACAAAGACTTTTTTTTACCCTTCCTTGAGTGGTTATTCTTCTTTCGCGTGGAAATTTGGTTCAAATAGCCCATTTTGACAATATTTTCTGAAAGATCTATTGCGTTTGCAAAAAATCAAAAAAAAAAAAAAAACAGTTCTGTTACATAGTTTCTGAACAAAAACACCTGCCAATTGCATGCACTTCCGAAGAGAAATGAATTAAAACTTATGTCATAAAGTTGCTCTTTTGGATTTGAGAATAGCCTTAAAAAATCTTTTTTTGAGGGGGGGCGGGGAATGTATTCCCTTTTGATACAACTTAACAATATGGGCAAAATAATAATAATAATAAATGTTTTAAGTTCTATGGCCGATGAAAATTTTATATGATTATTTGTTGTCATTGCAAAGAAACGAATGTGCAGGGGGAAAAATCTAAGAACAGCGTTCTTTTTTTTTGGGGGGGGGGGGGGGATAAGTTATATATTTACTTTTGTTACAACTTAACAATTAGGGCTGAAAAAGCAATTTAAATATTTTAAGTTTTGTGGGTCTGGAAAAGTTTGATTATTTATTGCAATTGCAAAGAAACGAATGGACAGAAAAAAAATATTTATCGAAGAGTTTTAACTACGCTCTTTTTTTTGGAGGGGGGGGGGGGGGGCTGGTGAGGTCAAATATATATAAATTATATATTTTGCTACAACTTAAGAATTGGGCCACAACAATCAGAAAAATAAATGAAATGTTTTAAGTTTTGTGGGTAAGAAACATTTTATATTATTTAGTTTCATCGCAAAGGAATTGATGGGCAAAAAAAAAAATCGAAAATTTTAAAATGTGTGTGGGGGGCGGGGGGGGGGGAGAAGAAAACAGAAATTTTCGAGGGGTGGGAAGGGGAATAGATGGAAGGTGGAAATACGCGGAGAAATCTTACTCTATACTTTAATATAAGCTGTCCCCTTCCCCTGAAAAAAATTCATTTAAAAATGTACATAACTTTTATTTTGGATTAAAAAAAAAAAAAAAACTATTGAGGATAATTTAAATTTCAGTTAAGTACTGTTTTGATTCACTTCCACGTTGAAGAATATTTAAGTATAATTGAGAAAAAAAGATAGTTTTTGAAAGTGAATAATCTATTGTATTCATTTTTACCATAAAAATTATTTAACGATAAAAATTGCTAATTTCTAGTTAAAAATCATTGATGTTACTTGTATACATTTTGACACATTTATCAAGGCTTAAACTTATGGAAATGAAATTTAAGAACGCACAAGCTATTTCATTTTCTCCTTATATGGATGGATCACTGTCCGTTTGCCACCCTAGTGGAGTAGTTTCGTTCGTGCGCGCAGAATCATGGAAGACGGTAGTATTCCGAGTGACACAGCCTTAAGCCTAAAATCGTATCGTATCGTATCGTTAAAATCGTATCGTATCGTACCATAGAATTCGTAGATGGCGGAACTCATATATACAGCTAACTCGACATCAAAGAAAACGCGAAAAGCCGCCTTTTAATAACTCAGCAGATATATGTCTTATTGTTCTGAATTTTCTAGAACAGTCTTATATCTGCAGTCTAATCGTATACTGAAATTTTTACATTTCTACGTGCAGTATATTTTGAGATCTAAATAGCCATTTTTAAAGTGAAAACGTTGGTATGATATCGAGGAAGTTCTTAATTTGAAAATCTCGAAAACGGTTTTAACGATTATTTTTAAATTTATACATAATATAAATGTGATTAAGGCGAGGTGAATAACACTTTTCTTTTTTCTGGGAAAACTATCGTTCGTTAAATAATTCGATTTTTTTTCTCTCGAAAATGACACGGGCGATTTTTTAAAAATCAAATAAATATGTTTCAGATGAACCAAATAACAATTTACTTGTTTCCAGCAAGACTCTTGTTCGTTTTATAATGCGCATGAAAAATCGGACTATATTTCTTCGCCATTCTATGGAAATTTCACAGAAAATGCATGACACTGTATTCATACACATGCTTTCTTTTTAACCACTTTTGGGGAGAAAAATTTTGTCTTCCCACTGGCTGAGTGGTTAAGGGCCATCGTCTTCTGGTCTTAAGATAGGCAGTTCGATACTCTGTGATACGTGTTTTCACATGTGAATGTGTTTTTTTTTTTTTTTTTTTTTTTTTTTTTAAAGTCTGCTAGTTGACCATTATTCTCAGTTCCTTTGTAATTTTTTAATTGCTATTAAGTTAAGTAAAATTACAATTATAATGACGCCAATTTGATGATGATTATCTCTTGGCAATTTTTCAACAATAAAAATATTACCATAAATTTTATAAATATATTTAATTTCAATCACTTTACAAAAAATATACATTAATAATTATTATTTGAATATAAATCACACGATCAGAAACGTAAAAAAATAATTCATATCAGCTCTTCTTTTTATAATATCATTTTTTATTATTATGACGGTCAATCAATATATAATCACTGACATCCATAACATTATTATTATTATAATTATTATTTTCCTTGCATAAAAGCTATTGTGATGTAATAATTCTTTTATAATAAATAATTTAGTTGAAATGTTTTATTTATAAATATCAATGAAGTTTGATAACCCCGAGACAATTGTTTTTATTTAACTTTGCAATATTTACAGTTTACATAATAAGCATAACAGAATTCTGGTGTCGCCATCTTTTGACGCAATTGCGTACTACATTTTGTAGTACATTTTGTAGTAAAGTAGACAGTTTTTAAATCGAAGAATTATTTTAAGAGATATTTAATGTTAAATCTGGATAAAATTGTCTCATTAAAAAAGTCTCATAGGAAAAAAAATATACATGGGAATTTAATCATTTTCATTCAATTTAATCATTCAATAGAAACTCGCCAGAGTGCATTTATTATTTTTAACTTGCCTAATTTTTTGACGGTTTATTTCAATTTTAAATTAAAATTTTCAGAATTTCCAGAGATATTTTTTACATATTTTAGAAAAGGTTATTTTAAATTGTTGCCAATTGTTAAAACAGCGCAAAGAATAATATATCCTTTAAATTAAAATTTTATTCCCACGTGCCTATTATAAACAGAAAAAAATCCTTTTAAATTAGAATTAAATGATAACGTGTTAAAAGCAGGGAAATATTAAACATTACGTCATAAAAATTGTTTTTACACATGCTTACTTAAAATGAAAGAAAATTATAAAATAATCAATTATTTTCAAATTAGAATTAAATGATTACGCATTAAAATAAGGAAAACATTGAAAATTACGTCATAAAAATTATATTTACACGTGAATATTAAAAGAAAAAGAAAATTTTTAAATAATAAATTCATTGTTATGTGTTAAAAGTCGTAAATGGAGGAAATTACGTCATATTGGCCAAAGTGGCCAAAACAGTTTGCAAAACATATTGCAAAACATATTGCAAAACAGTTTACATTAAAAAAAATATATTTATATGAGAGATTTATTTCAAATTTCGAGATGATATTTTTAACTATAGTTGCCAATTTTAAGGTAGCGCAAATAATAATATTATCTTTCTAATAATAAAAATATTTTCAGTTGAATGTTACAAAGAGAAAGGAAAGTTTGGTGAAAATTATGTCAGATTTAAAACGTTACATTTAAAATCTCTTATTTAAAATCATTTTCTTATAGCGTTGTTAAAAAATACCATAAAGCAAAGACTCTGTTGACTTAGTTCCTTTTATATTTGGTAATTTTCAAATGTTTAACTAATCTTATTTAATCAAGCACGGAAACAGCAACTAACATCAGCTGATTCGGTCTTGAAATCCCTCAGTAAAAGAGAAACCCGTTTACAGTAAGATCGCCATTGATTTTTTAATTATACAGAGCAGCCTCGATTATCCGAGCTAATTGGGACTGTTAGTAAATCGGAATCGGAAATCTCGGTTAATAGAAACTGTGTGTAAAAACTCGCCGTGCTTGCGAATTTAACATCTCTTTTAAAAAAATATATAGAACGTTTTTTAAATAATAAAAATAAATATATGTAAAGTTCTGTTTCACAGCTTAACAAATTTAAAAAGAAAATCAACTATCAGTAGTAAATTTTAAAATGCAAAGTGAAAAATTTACGAAAGTTCACACAGCCACTGGAAACAAAGCATTGTTCGCTATTGACTTCTCAGGGTCCAATGTTTCTTTGGAGTTGAGTGCTTTTGCGGGCAGAAGGGCCTGTATAGCACGGACAGTGAGCTAAAGAGTGTGGTTATTTTTAAGGCTCATTCAAAAGGAAAAAAAAAATCAGACTTTGTTATCGGCTCGGTTAACAGAAACCTCGATTAATCGAAGCTCGGTTAATCCAGGTTCTACTATAATTCAATCTTCCGTAATCTTTTTAAAGCAGATCAAATTAATGGACTTTAGCACAAAGTCACATAGCTGATAACTGCCATGCTTGTTGGCCACCTTTTTTTCAAAAAGTTTGCTTCACCTTATTCAATTAATGAGATATCTCCGATAAAATAAGTCACATTTTCCCATTCTAAAATACTGGTATCCAAAAATCGTAGCATGTAACTGACACTACAAGTATACATGGAACTAGACTATTTTAAGTCTGATTTTTATTATAGACTATATAAAATTATTAAAAATATATATTATGATAGGAACTAGCGGGCTTCGTCCGCTATTTACGTTACGGATATAAAAATCATGTTTTTTTTAGGGAAAAAGAAATAAAATCCTATTTGACGATAGGTTTATAAAGACACATTTTGTATTTGTTATATTTCCGGGAATGAGGAGGGGGGGGGGACAATTTTGATTAAATATCGCAATTAGTCTACATGGCAGATATAATTATGATAGACACTAGCGGGCTTCGCCCCTCTATGGCGCCTTATGGGTCCAGCTTCCATAACTCAGAAACTACCTTTCGGACATCAATGCAACAGATTCCAAACGTTATAATTAACTTAATAATCACCCTATATAGCATTAAATTAAATTTATGAGTACTGCATACTATTTTTTTATCGTAATTTCTGAAGAGAAAAAAATATTTCGGTTCCATTCTTAGGTACTGGTCTGAAAAATTTTGAAAAAGGGGGGAAGGAGGGGACATGAGATTGCTGTTTGTCAAACAACACAACGGGGTATGGCTTATTCAACTTGGTTTTTGATGACTTCAATTGGAAGGTGGTTTGTTTAAAAGAGTGCGTTCCCTGCCCCATGAAAATTGGAACTATTGGTGCACCATCTATGTAAGGATTTAATAATTATAAATTAACATTTTGGATTTATTAATTTAAGGATAAAGTGTTTTTAAAGGAATATCAAATGAAACCCTCTGTGCGATCTGCGATTATACTCACCCAGTTGTTTTTATATACAAACTGCTATAAGGAAAATTGTAATAAAATAGTAAAAATTAAATCTGCATTAAATTCCATAAGTATCTTTTTTTTAATAATTTTATCACTGACCTCAAAAAAGTAATGATATCAATGCAAAAACCTTTGACGGGTTAAAAGTTTCTGACGCAGCACTTTATCTTATGCTCTAAGAATTTTAAATATGGAACTTAAAAATACTGATATCAAATTTTGAGTGACGTTATGCTATTTCTTAAAAAATATATTTGTATTTATTTCATCATTTTATTTTTGTTTTATTTATAATCGCATGTGCAAAAGTTATGTTCAACATGAAAAGCTGCATAAAATTTTATTCGCTGTTGCTTTATCATTTACATCTCTCATAAATTCAAAATATGAGTTTTAAAAGATATGATATAAAATTTAAGTGACGCCTTGATGTGACTTTAAAAGGTTTGTTTTAAAATTCAATTTAAATTATTTTTGACTTGGTTAAAATTTTTTTTTACATCTACACAATACTTTTAATTTTCCAATTCACTGTTAAATATATCACTTTCATTGAATCTATACTATGCATTGAAATGTATTTATTTCAATAAATTGATTTATCTTTTGTGTCACGCTATTCAAAATTGTGAGTAAGATTTATGTAAATGGTTTCTTTGCGTCATTGTGTCCAAACGACATGAAATGTATGAAAAAGGATAGTTTGACGCAAATAAACCATTTACATAAATCTTACTCACAATTTTGAATAGCGTGACACAAAAGATAAATCAATTTATTGAAATAAATACATTTCAATGCATAGTATAGATTCAATGAAAGTGATATATTTAACAGTGAATTGGAAAATTAAAAGTATTGTGTAGATGTAAAAAAAATATTTTAACCAAGTCAAAAATAATTTAAATTGAATTTTAAAACAAACCTTTTAAAGTCACATCAAGGCGTCACTTAAATTTTATATCACATCTTTTAAAACTCATATTTTGAATTTATGAGAGATGTAAATGATAAAGCAACAGCGAATAAAATTTTATGCAGCTTTTCATGTTGAACATAACTTTTGCACATGCGATTATAAATAAAACAAAAATAAAATGATGAAATAAATACAAATATATTTTTTAAGAAATAGCATAACGTCACTCAATATTTGATATCAGTATTTTTAAGTTCCATATTTAAAATTCTTAGAGCATATGATAAAGTGCTGCGTCAGAAACTTTTAACCCGTCAAGGGTTTTTGCATTGATCAACTTTTCTCCCCGTATGCGTAATCTAGTTATTTTACTAGATCTATGGTTATAATACAATGTTTACACTGAAATTTGAAAATATAACACAGATGTCGCTGCGATCGGCTCATTGAATTATAGCATCATTGCACATTTAAGGGATACATTTGTTTATTGCTGTTTGGATAGCAGCTTTCCACACTATTTATTCTAGGCGTTGTACTTGTGCTCTGATACACGAGAAACTTTAAAGGTTGATTTTCAACTTTTCGACACCGACTTCCGATATCGGTTTATGTTTTTGTGGGCCTTCCGGTTTCGCGGATGACAGAATGCCCGGGATCCAGATAGATTTTTCGCTCTCAGCAAACGAGATCGACCAATCAATTAGGCTGCATTTTTGCAAACAGCGTAAAGCTCGCAAAACTGCAGTCTTCTGATTGGTCAATCTCCTTTCAGTAACAGCAAAAAATCTATCTGGATCTCGACCCTTGTCCAGCTAAGTTTTCGCACTTTGAAAGAACAAGTATTTCTGTAAGAGTAACAGTATGGATGATGGGTGCTTATGTATGCGCGACTGCTTCAAAAAGGATTTGAATTTTAAAGTTTTTATTTTTAAAAAAATGTTCTAATCATCAGATTTTGATGAAATTGAAATGGGACCAAATTGGTGACTTACACTTTCAAACAAAAAAAATCATCAAAATCAGTTCATATTTAAGAAAGTTATGCGTGAACATGGCCAAAACATACATACAGGTCGAATTGATAACCTCCTTCTTTTTGAAGTCGGTTAATAAAAATAAAACATTTTTTTATACTTGATTCTAGTACTTTAGTCGGAAAGAGGAATTGCATAATTAGTTAAGCAAAATTTTGTTTCCTTGTGTTGGAATACGTTTTCAAGCATTTTACTATTTTTTAAATCAATTATAAATATATTTTTTTCACGAAATTTCAACTTCGAGAAAAGGCTAACTACTCAGAGACTGTGTTTGAAGAGAAGGCATGGATAATGGCCTCAGCCAATTTTTGAATGCTTTGTATTAGCTATACAGAAGATCCTTGATAACTCGGCACTTCAAGGGAATCAGAATATATATCGGTTTAAGCGGATGTCGACTTTAAGAAGTTCTGCTCTCTCAACCATTGCTCAGAATTTTTTGGGATTTTTATTGATTCAGCAATTCACAAAACATAAATGAATAAAACAAAATTAAATAGATAAATAAATACACCAATACCAAAAAGCCTAATTTTTGGGGGTTTGTCAATTACTAACTAATTATCACACTAAAAATACTAATTACTACAGTTTAATTACTACACTAAGTATAAGCGACTAGAATTTAATGAATTAAGAAGTAAATTATGTTTATGAACCTGTTTTTTTTTTTGTGTGTGTCTGTGTGTGTGTGCATGTTTGTGAGTGTGTATATGTGTGAGAATGTCTAACATTAAATTAATCAAAGACATGAAAAAGAAGAACAAGCAATTTAAAAGTATTTAGATCTAAGAAAGAATTTTAATGAATTTGTTAACAACTTCTCTTTAAGATTTTACAAAGGGAAAAATTACATTCTTTATTATACTTTCTTTTTCATCTTGTAATGATGCACTAAGATTTTGTTCATGAATGTTAAGTATTCTTCTATAATTTGTTTGTTACTGTTGGTAAGTATAGGGTGATTAATGATTGTACATAGACTTCTCTGTCTGTGAAATGTAAAATGGCTTTCAAGAATTAAAATTTACCGGAAACGAAATGAAAATGACACATAATCGATATTACGGAAAATATGTATGTGTTAAATCTGAAAGGATTTGTCAAGTATAATCCTCATAGGCTTTCTTAATCCTCATCACATTTCAGGACCATCCGCTGTCTAATAACTTACTAAGTTTGCTGAAAAAGAAAAAAAATATCTTTCCTCTATCGTAATGCTTTTATATCGGATTTAACGCTAAAGTAGTGGAAAGTAATACAGGAACGTAGTGTTTCAGAGAAAATAGATTAAAAAAGCCTTAGAAAAACGTGAGAATCGGTGATTCTTTTTTGCTCAAATGGCATTAAATCTGGGAAAACGAACATATTGACTTTCTTCCCAAGTTTTTCATCATTTGTCGGAGGTTTGGTCTTTCGAGAGGAGGTACTCCGAATCTGAGTAAAATTAAATCTAGCATTTCTTCCATTCTAAAGATAAAAAGGTTCCATGCGTCAAATTGTTTAATAATATTACAGTAGAACACTAGAATAGAATATTTACAATAGAATATTACACTTCTCTAACTAGAGAAACTGACCCGATTTTTATCCAGTATGTCTGAAGAACTTTTTCATTATTTCATAAAATAATGCCATTAATAAAGTAAAATTTATAAAATTATGATTCCAAATTCTATTAATCTAAAAAAAAGTTTAAAAAGATTATACTGGAATCTAACTAGGAAAAAAAAAAAGACCCAATATTTATTCAGTACTAGCTGACCCGCCCGGCGTTGATCGAGCCCGTGATGAATGACCGTTAAAAGAACCTCAAGTTTGTATGATTTTATATCTTCAACTCCATTTTGTCTGAATTTATATTTTTAACTGAAAAAATCGCGAAAAAATATCGAATTCAAAGTATATACTATTTGGTATTTCATTTTTTGTGTAATTTGATTTTTAGAGTCTATGCGTACCGAAAGCGAGCAAAACCGCGATGAAACACTCGGTTTTTACTGATTTCGTTGAATTTTTCACACATTTTATTTTGTAAAAAATATTTCTAGCCATTCAAACGTTTCAAAGTTTTTGTAAGTGATATAAATCTGGTCTGTTGAGATTCTTTAAAAAGATTGTGTTAAAATACAAACGTTTAGTTACTTTTAGTGTAGAAAAAATATCGTCTTCGTAAGGCGCGAAGTAACCTGAGTTCGCCGGTGTATTTGAAAGGGTAAAAATACATATTTTTTAAAACCGATTGCACCATAGATTACAAGAAAGTTTCAGCTTTAAGAAAATATATTTTATTTGTTGGTACCTCTAAATTTCAACCCTGGAGGGATAAATAAAGGCAAAAAACTTTTTCGGGAAAAGGACCCTTTTTGAATTTTTTTTTCAAAGGGTTATCTTCGATATTTGTTTTAACCCTTTGAGACCCAACCCGCACGATCGTGCGGGTTAGACATACATGTATGTTTTTGCTTCTGAAATAGTCGTATGTAATAAAACCCCGAATCGAACGATTGTTCTGGTTTGCAAAAAGAGTAAAGTATCATTTTTTATCAACGGATGACGGCTGTAGTACATATTTTACTTTTAGCCGGCATGATTAGCTTTGTTTACAAGTACAACGAAAACAGCTCATCATTTTATCTATCGTAAAAAGGTAATTATCAGTATATTTCTAATTGCTTAAATAAATATTTTTGCTTTGATGTCTAAATAAGTATAATATAATAAAAAACATTAATTATGCACTATTTATGTTGCTCATAGGACTTCAGATTTCGTTACCCGCACGATCGTGCGACTTGGGCGTTACGTTAGTCAGTGCTGCTGTAAAGGTAAGAGCTTTCTCAATGTTCATTTTGTTTTCCGTTTCAATAATTTTAGTGACAGCCAGAATAAAAACGAAGTATGTTGTTATATAATTAATGCCATATTTTCTTGGGTATTGTCATGGGTAAATTTTTTTTTTCAATTAAATTTTACTTTTTTTTTCTTTTCAATTAATAAAATTTTCTAAGACATTTTTTTAAAATACTTTGTTAACTTTTAACAAAGCAAAATAAAATACTTTTTCAGATGCCTAAACGGAAAAGAATTGTCACACAAGAAGAAATATTGCAATTGATGAATAAATCAGACTCTGAATTTTGAGGTTGCGGACAAAATATTTGAAGCAGATTTATTAGAAGGATAGTCAAGTTCAGATGGGCTCTATGAAGAAAAAATTATAAATATTTCTAAAAAAATGGCAATATTGGATCATTCTTCCCCATCAAAGTCCCTTGAATTCGTTCCTCAAAGTTCTACCTCCAAGCCAGTTTCGGCAGAGGCTAAGATAATGAAAACAACAACAACAACAAAAAAAAAACAATACATATGGGATGTTAAGAAATTCATTTCTGTACCTCATTCTGCTCCTTTAGATTTCATGCAATTGTAGGTATGTCTTTCATTTCTTAAATTTTAGTTAAAAAAAAGTTACAGACTTACAGAAAAAATAAAATCGATATCATAAATTTTTTTTTAAATGAGGCAAACATTTTTAAATTAATTAAAAATATGAATTTTTTGAAGTCGATAAATACATCTACAATATTAATTTATTTTCTCCTTTTTTAGGCTTTAGAGCCAGTAAGGATTCCATTGCAGTATTTCAGCCAATACATTCCAAATCATCTTATAAGTAATTATTTCACAGGAAAAGTACCCCGTACGATCGTGCGGGTGTGGCTTTCTTAGAAAAAGCCCAACCCGCACGTTCGTGCGGTTACTCTCCACGCTCCAGGGGGTGACGAAAATTTTTTAAATTATTTTTTTAAGTGTCATTAGGGTCAGTATAGAGTTAATAACCATAAGAATGTAATATTTAAATGTGAAAATGTTCCGGGTCTTAAAGGGTTAATTGATTGCTGCATTTGATACGTAAGAGTATGATCTTTCGGAATATGTCTGCCGTTTTTAATTTTACTAATCGATTTGACCGATATATGTTAATAAATAATGACAAAATACTCCTCCCCTCCGAAATTCCATCTTTTCGACCTTCATTTTCTCCCGATTTATAAGTAAGGCTTTTAAGCATGCGCCAGCACTTTTTCCCTCTCGCAAGGACCGATATGAGTTTTTAATGAGAGTGCGTTGCGATTGTTAATTAATAACTCAACCAATTATTAGGCATTTAAAATTCTGACTACCTCATGTGTATCAGGAGACACTTTGGCCTACCCTGACAATAATTTTGAGCCTCGTAGGTGTCGAAATTTTACTAGCCATCACAAACAGACACACACACAGATCGAAACATTCTTTTATTAATATGGATGTCTGAAACATCTTTTTACTATATCGCAAAAACTGTTATCAATACTGTACAATTTATAAAAATTTGATCCCAAATACTGTTTATCTACGACACTGTAAAAAAATTCCATTCAGCATTGAAATATTCGATAGTAAGAAAAAAAAAAAGGCAGCAGCATCAAAACATGGATCACTTGATTTTCAAAACCCCTGATTATGGTAAACTTTTAACAATGACTCAACTTTTCACAATCCAATATGTAACAGCCAATCAGAGTCTATAGTTTTATGTACTCAGTATGTTGTTTTAGAAGTTGATGATATCTGCCTGCTTCACTATAGTGGTTAGAACGCTGGGTACAAGTCAAGAGGTGTCAGGTACGATTCCTGGGTCAGGCTCGGATGTCCGTAGTGTGTTGAATTCCTCTTTAAAGAGAGGGTTCGGTCTGATTTGCTCTTGTTTGCAAGGGATAGCTGTTGCCAATTTATGGATAAAATGTTTACTAGTTTATTGTTCAACATTTTACCAGTTCTCGGTAAACATAAAGCCCCAAATAATTGCTTAATGTTTCACCGTCTTATGGTTGCAAATTGGTGTGCAACCATTATATGTTGGGTATAGTGCTGCACCAAAATTTGATTCAAGCAAGTACCAAATTTTATAGTGTATCCAAACAGTGTAGGAAAAAGATATTTAAAATAATTACATTGGGATCTAACTAGAAAATCCGACTTGATTTTTATCCAGTATGATTGAAGTATTCTTTCCTTATTTCATAAAATAATGCAACCAATATCATAAATTTTAACACGTTACCTTGCCGAATGATCGCTGATGGTAAAATCTACTTTTTACTGATACGCCAACATTTTTTCTGGAGTAATAGATTGCAAGTCGAACTAACTCCGGGTCTTATTTACTACACAATAAATAATGTGAAAGTGACGTCATTGTAGCCATAATGTGGTCTGTCTATAAAGAACTGATTGGTCAGTCCTGTGGAACAGATGTGAAAATCCAACGTGAAGAATGCGCAGTAGGTAGAAAGTGAGACTGCTTATAATCATGCGCATTATCTATGCAAATGTCATCCGCCAGTTAGTCTGTCACGAAGAAAAGATTTGAAATGATAGCCGGCAGGACAAATACGTTATGAGAAAAAAGAACATACGACCCCAGAAGGTTATGCGGCAGCCAAATTGTTAAGGAAATCTGATCCTAAATTCTATTCACCTCCCGAAAGGCATAGTGACGTCACAGCGACGTCGTTGTGAAGTCACACTGTCACTTTGTGACCGTAGATGTGACGTCATAGTGACTAAAATGCGAAGTCGTTATGGTCGTTTTAGAGCTCGTTTGTGACGTTGCATTGTGACCACTCTGTGAAGTCACGGTGTGACAAATTTATGAAAAGTGTGTCATTTGTGACTATTTTGACATTAACTTTGTGACGAACGTGTCAAAGTTTTGAAGTTACATTCTGACCAATTTGTGAAATATGTGTCAGTTGTGACGAAATTGTCATAAGCACTGTTATGATTCTGCGACGTCAGTGACAATGTTGCCCTCTAAATAAAAAGAGTGACTATTCACTCCGGTGGAGTGAATATCCACTCTATCGCAGAGTCAAAATATGCCCAACCTCTTTAGAGTGACTATTCACTTTGAGAAAAAGTGGAATATTTGACTCTCTGAAGGAGTAAATACCAGTAGGGGAAGAAGGACAGTTCAGCGTCATAAGGCGGATTGCGGATTGTGTGGATGTGGGTGGAATCCACCTTGTGGGTGGAATCCACCTTGTGGATAGAGGAGGAGGGTGGAATCCACCTGTGGGAGGTTTCTTAGAGTAGGAGAGGCTAAATTTTTGAGGGGGGCTTAATTTTTGAGGGGGCTTAATTTTTGAGAGGGGCTTATTTTTTTTTTTTTTTTTCGAATCGACTTAGAGTAGAGATGGAAATATCATACTATAACATAGTGAGTTAGGTGTTTTCGAAAGGGAGTTTGAGGGGTCTAAATATTTTAGTGGGGCTTATTTTTAGGGGGGCTTAATTTTTTTTTCTTCGAATCGACATAGAGTAGAAATGGAAATATCATACTATAACATAGAGATGTAGGTATTTTCGAAAGGGAGTTTGAGGAGCCTAAATTTTTTAGAGGGGCTTATTTTTTTTAGGGGGGGGCTTAATTTTTTTTTTTTTTTTCCTGAATTGTCTTAGAATTTGAATGAAGATAAAAATGTCATATGTTTTCTGAAAAAAATTTTTGATGCTGCCATCTGTATGCGGTAGTGCGAATTTATTATTGAAAATAGTATTTTATTTTTGAAAAGTTTTGAGGAAGGTTTGAACCTGCAAAATAGTCTCTTGGCTCGATGATATGTTGAAGACTTAACTAATCGAGCCAAGAAACTATGTCTATATGTTTAGATTTTAGATGTTTCAAAACAAAAAATTATATTCCCCCTTCTGTATGCGCAAAGAGAGGTTGGTTTCTTAAGATAACTCATTAATACCTATTTTAACTGCTCACTCTGCGAATTTTTTTAATGTGTATGATTTTTAGTTTAACTGATTTTATCGATTTTGTGAATGAGAGTTTGATTATTTTACGCACAAATGTATGATCATTTTAGAAATCCGTGGTTTCGAACCTGCGAACTCCCATTCAAATTTCATTTTTTGTAACCGATAAGCTATCCACTATTCAAACCGCGCCCCGACAATTACTGAATTACTTTTGGACACTATATATTTTAAAAAAATACCTACCTCTTCCTCTTTCTTATACTAGGGAAGTTAATATAATTTATGTTTAAATTGAAGAAATAATTAATTTTTTATATTTCTTTAATAAGGCAAGTCATTTTTTTGATCGATTAGAACGCTACCAAACGATTTGAATTAAACATTGTTTTTACCAGTATTAATCCTCTTACCTAATTTTAAAATTATACTTTTTCTTGTGAACCATATCATATTCATTTAATCGTCTGAAATTCATTTCCTAAACCCTCTTATCAACGTTACTCACTATCTATCACAAACATCCGATAAGTCTAATCAGCTTTTTTCAACAGAAAATAGCTAATATGTAAATATTGATAACTATTGAAGAGATTATTTCACTTGTTTCCAGATTTTAAATGAAAGTTTGAACAGATTTACTATTTATCGATTACTATAAATTGAATCAACTCATAGTTTGTTATTGCAATAGATAATTATATGATGATTCTACACTAGTTCTAATGAATTTTAAAACTACTACCTCAATTCAACTCATTCTTTTATACAGTTTAATAAATTTAGTTTGAATTTAAACCATTGGTTTGTCATATATTTCACTGAAATAATAAAATTAATGTGTAAAACCTTAGAATGACGAATTCAAAAACGTAACGTGATGAATCATATACTTTTTAAACATTACATAAAAACCTTTGGATTGATTCACTTCCTGTGAACTTCCTACACATACTTTTTTATGCCACGTGTTTTTCTGAAATTTTTGCACCAATCATATTACATGATTTGCACTATCGTAATAATTTTTTAACATGCGCCCCCTATGATTTTATATAAAATTGAATGAAACGAGACTTTTTCATTAGTGTTTGCTATTTTTTGAGTGTGTGAAGACGCTTTTTTCATTTAAGATAATATGGCTAGTTTTCAAGATGGACATTCTACTATGTTAAGCGATGATGTATCACGTTTGAATAATCAATATTTTTCATCAAGATTAAATGATCAAGACATGGGATTAATAGTACAACCTAAAGTAGAACCCGTTTCAGATGATGAAGCGGAATTCTCCTCATCAGAACTAAAGAAACAGAAGCCACCTTTTTTGTGTACTGTTTGCAGCAAATCTTTTTCACGAAAAGGCAATTTAAAACAACATTTGATGATTCATTCAGAAGAAAGACCATTTATATGTGACATCTGCCAAAAAGCCTTCTCTAGAAAGGCTATTTTGAATCGTCATAAACTATCGCATTTAAAGATTCCTTCCCAACATAAATGTGAATCGTGCGGTGAAGCGTTCTCAAGAAAGTATGACTTATTAAAACACATGAAGATCCACAAGTCCTCCAAAAAGGATAAATGTATACAGCATAGTGAAATATTCAATCCCAACTCCGATTTTTTATATCATTTGAAAACTTCACAGAGAGTTAGATGCAAAATTGATAATTCATCCTCTTTAAAAGATATGTTTTTTGAGAAGGTTAAGCATTTTAAAAGGCAAAATGCGTTAAACATATTTACTAAAACTGTAATCAACTCTAACGAGGAGAATGCTACAGACTTTAACACATTTTTTGATAGTATTCATTCGGACGTTTTAAACGAATTAATCTACCAGATTCAAGTTAAAAGATCGATGAAATGGTATGCAAGTGTACAAGTTGTTGTATATCGTGTAACACAGGAGGGTGTCTTAGAGATTGCCACACCCTATTTCCTTTCAAAAACTATACTTGAATTAACGAAACAAAACTTATCTGAACATGTTGAGGATACCTTTGCAAAAATTATTAAGTCCTATGAGAAGTCCACCAGACGTGGTTTTAATTGGACATTAGATAAAATATTGAATTTAGAACTATCTACCTTTAAAATATAACATGATTTGAAATGTTTATACCTTTTTGAAATATGTGTACTCATGTTTTCACTATTGTAACTATTGAAAATGACGAATAAATAATATGTAAATGAAAAAGCTGTTGTCTGTTTATTTTTGTTAGAACAACTTGTGATTTTTAATAACTCATGAAGTCGTAACGACTTTACTTACTATTTTTTTTTTCAATTTCTTATCAAATGAATAATGAGTTAACTATCTTTTATTAATTTCATATTGAAAGGTCTGAAATTATCCATTGAAATAGTTATTTTGCAATATTTCTAATTTATCATAATTATTTTTAAAGTTTAATATATCACTCGTTGTTTGGATAAACAACTGTTATTGCTCAATAATAATAATAATATTATCATTTATTACCATACAATTCTTTAAAAAAAAGCATAGGACCATTAACATAATATATCATTAACCACTTTTTAAAAACTGTTACCTTGTGTTGCCATTGAATTCTTCAATGCAAAAAAGAATAAAACTAAAATCATTATCATTAAATATCATACACCACTTATATAAAAATTGTTACTTTGTGTTGCCATACTATTCTTCAAAAAAAGAATAAAACTAAAACTATTAACATTAAATATCATATACTGTAAATATAAAAATTGTTACCTTGTGTTGCCATACTATTCTTCAAAAAAGGATAAAACCATTGACATAATATATTATTCACCACTTAAATAAACTGTTTATATATATATTTTTAGACTTAAACTAAAATTAATGACATTACTAATTCTTTTAAGTGTTTATCTGTAACCGACACTGATTTTTAACGTATATTAAGGGATGTGCTGTTTCTAAACATTCAGTTTCCAACTGATTTTTGTTCTAACTTCATCTAATACTACCTTTATTATTTGAAAATGGGTTCTGTAGTAAATATGTTAAAAAGATCTTCCGACAAAGTGGTTTCTTCTTCAAAGTATCAACGTTTAGAAGAACCTAATGATCCCACTTCTGCGAGTGAATTAAATATACCAAGATTGGAAATTCCTAATTTATTAAACACTGACTGTGGAACAATATCACGTGATTTATCCACTACTGATTACTCACCGAATGTGAAATCTGAAATCGATATGAATTTTTTTATCCCAAACTTTGATGATGATACTACATCTTTCAAGAATTCATGCCAAGAATCAATTTCTGTCGAGGACTATTTGAATATATTTTTCAAAGACATGAATTTTGAATCCGCTTTAACCTCGAGCCCAGCTAGTAACATAATTTCCCAAGACGAATCCTTTCAAGAACGTACTATTGACCAAGAGGTTTCTGATTCCCAACCAAGCAACCTTTCTAAAGCAAGTGATGAATTACAAAGCACAACCCCACCTACGAATGTCATTCCACAGTCTAAAACTAGCAAATCCAATCATCCTATTGTATTTCGAGAAGAACTCAGTGACTGTATCTTTTTAATTTTAAAGTTGCATAATAGACAATTTCATATTCATATTCGAGAATTTAAACGCAGTGGGCTTACTAGTGAAGAAATTCTAACGAAAAATGGTATTATTATGGATGTTAACAGCTGGTTCGAATTTTGCAAGAAATTTTTTTCATTTAATTTGAGATATAAAAGTTCCTCATTTGTTTCTAATAACATGATATTAGTGTTAAATTTTAATAATTCTATCATGCGAATTAAAAACTTAAAGAATTATTCTCATATTGACTTAAACGAGTATCAGTTGCTGAAATTAAAAGAAAAAATACATGATTTGAATAAGGAACTTCTTCAGCATATATATGTAAACCATATACCAAGCTTAATTAGGCAGAAATGTATCATTGGTCATATATCTACAGAAAATGAACTCATGTTGCAGTCTAAACTTATAACATGTATTGAGAATAATGTATTAACTATACTAAACCGCATTTTTGAATGTGATGGATGTATTTTTAATCAGAAATCTCAAAGCCCTCATTCCTGTTGTATACTAAATAATCGACAAAAATTTGAAAAACTAGGAGAGATGTTATTAACACTTATAGATTTAGATTTTGTTATTTCCTCATTTTTAAACGGAGTGGATTGTGTTAGTGAAAACTTTTTATCAAACATTCATGTAGAAACAATTCAAAACGAATTGTTTAAAATAATAAAATAAAATGTATTGCTATCCTTTTTAATACGTGTGTGTTTATTTTTCTAAAGTGTATGTTTATTTTGTTATGTCTTTTAGAACTTTTAATAGAGTGTTAGACTTAAATTTGCATATGTATATAACTAAAGAAATCAACAATTCTTTAGCAATTAAAAAATTAACACAAGTTTAAAATATTAAACTAATAATCTTAATAGTATAATTTCTACTTTCTAATATATATATATATATGTGTAAAACTTAATTATATAAAAAAGTTTTCAATAATAATAATAAGTTTAGAAAATTAAAAAGTTTAAAAAACAAAATTAAGAAACTCATTAAAAAAATTTTTGAAAAGTTAAAAAAAATAAAGTTTTCAAAATTAAAAAATATTTATAAAAAAATAATAATAATTAAAAAAAAAATTAAAAAGTTTACAAAAGTTAAAAAAAAAAATATTAAAAAGTTTACAAAAGTTTAAAAAAAACTTGAAAAAAAAACCTCAAAAAAAAATTAAGTTATCAAAATTAAAAAAAAAAATTATAAAAACTTAATACATTAAGTTTTCAAAAGTGAGTTTACCTATTCATATATGTATACATGCATGTGACTTTCATTATGTTTCAGTTTAATACTTCTTTTTATCCTATAAAAGTGTTAGATTAATATATACTTATAAAAATATTTGTAAGTTAAATTTAAAAAAAAGTAACTTATAAAAAAAAAAATGTTTACAAAATTAAAAAAAACCAAAATCTTTCTAAATAAAAAGTTTTCAAAATTAAAAAAAAAACTTTTTAAATAAAAAATGTTTTCAAAATTTAAAAAAAACTTTTTAAATAAAAAATGTTTTCAAAATTAAAAAAAAAAATTGTAAATAAAAAAAAAGTTTTCAAAATTAAAAAAAATACTTTGTAAATAAAAAAAAATATTAAAAAGTTTACAAAAAAAAACTTTTTTTATAAAAAAATATTTTTCAAAATTAAAAAAAAAAATTATAAGTAAAAAAAAAAAGTTTTCAAAATTAAAAAAAAAATAATTTGTAAATAAAAAAAAATATATTAAAAAGTTTATAAAATTTAAAAGTTAAAAAAAAACTTTGTAAAAAGTTTTCAAAATTAAGTTATCAAAAAAAAAAAAACTTAATAAATTATGTTATCAAAAGTCAGTTCACCTAACTGTATATGTATCTGACTTTCATAATTAAAAATGTTATCAAAAAGGTGAATTAGATTGCAAATACAATCAATCATATATCAATCAGTCATAGCAATTAACCAATCAATGATATCAATCAATAAATCAAACCAATCAATCAATCGTATTAATCAACCAAACAATAATATCAATCAATCATATCGATCAATAAATCAAACCAATCAATCATGTTAATCAACCAAACAATAATATCAATCAGTCATATCGATCAATAAATCAAACCAATCAATCATATTAATCAACCAAACAATAATATCAGTTAATCATATCGATCAATAAATCATATTAATCATATCAAGCTATCATATCAATCATATCAACCAATCATTCATATCAGTCAACCAATCATTCATATTAATCAATGATTCACATTAATCATATCAATCGATTAATCAAGATACTGAATACAAGTATTCACACAAATAAATCACATCAATTGCAGTTCAAGTATTACAAGTTAGTATAATAACATTATAAGAAAGTTTTGAATTAATACAATGATTATCTATCAACATTTTGTAACAGCACTTTTACAAAAGCAATGTATGAATAAATATTTTAGTTACAAAAAATATTTAAAATGCTTTTCAAAGTTAATAAAATTATTTTCCAAAAATGTTAAAAACATTACAAGCTGCTAAAACCTACAATTTAACAAGAATGAGTTGTCCTATATTTCCTTTGTATTTGCATGTCCTATATTTCCTTTCTATTTGTATTTGAGTATATGTATACGGATTCCTCCTTTTAATTATGTTTTGTAGTATACACTTAAAATATATATAGTATATATAAAACATTAAATTAAAATATTCTTTAGTTATTAAAAAGTTTAAAAAATCAGCAATTTTTTTAATATTATAAGATAACAAAAATTATTTTGTAATTTATTAAAAGTGAATTTACCTATCGCTATATATGCGTCCCATAAGATAAATCTTCTTTATGTTAACATCCTACCCACATTTTATTTTATAGTTATACACATCGAAACGAAAAAAAAATAAACAATCTATTATTAAATTCTTCAATTTAAAATTTTAATACATACATACTTAAACATTTATATAAAAATAATGAACTCACCATGTTTGAACTCAGAAAAGAGATGATGAGCTTATCACGTGGTAGATTGTGACGTAATCAATTAGATATCACGCGCCTTCCTCGTGCCTTTTGATTGTCTTATCTACAATCAGATTGTATTATCAATCACGTGATCTAACTAATATGAGTCTATACCAAGACACTAGCCATTTTCACTTCAGTCATCGAATATATAGGTCGTATATTTTTTTGAAAGTCTTTTATTTTATGGAATCTTCAGCAACATGACATCAGATATTTGCAAATAAAATCCTATTAAAATCTTTCTGGCAATTGTGAACAAAGATTAATTTTCATATTGTTTAAGTATAATCATTGATTATTTAACTGGATAATAATATTTTTTAGAAGTAACTTAAATTTCTTATAAAAACGGAAGTATTTATTGCATCATTCATAGAATTCAAGTTTGAATATTAACCAAGTTTTTTAAACTTTTATAAACTCTTTATACTAGAATATATACTAGTTTTTACTAAGTACTAGTATATACTAAATACTAGTATAAATTATAATTATTAAATCTGATTGTAGATAAGACAATCAAAAGGCACGAGGAAGGCACGTGATATCTAATTGATTACGTCACAATCTACCACGTGATAAGCTCATCATCTCGTTTCTGAGTTCAAACATGGTGAGTTCATTATTTTTATATAAATGTTTAAGTATGTATGTATTAAAATTTTAAATTGAAGAATTTAATAATAGATTGTTTATTTTTTTTTCGTTTCGATGTGTATAACTATAAAATAAAATGTGGGTAGGATGTTAACATAAAGAAGATTTATCTTATGAAACGCATATATAGCGATAGGTAAATTCACTTTTAATAAATTACAAAATAATTTTTGTTATCTTATAATATTAAAAAAATTGCTGATTTTTTAAACTTTTTAATAACTAAAGAATATTTTAATTTAATGTTTTATATATACTATATATATTTTAAGTGTATACTACAAAACATAATTAAAAGGAGGAATCCGTATACATATACTCAAATACAAATAGAAAGGAAATATAGGACATGCAAATACAAAGGAAATATAGGACAACTCATTCTTGTTAAATTGTAGGTTTTAGCAGCTTGTAATGTTTTTAACATTTTTGGAAAATAATTTTATTAACTTTCAAAAGCATTTTAAATATTTTTTGTAACTAAAATATTTATTCATACATTGCTTTTGTAAAAGTGCTGTTACAAAATGTTGATAGTTAATCATTGTATTAATTCAAAACTTTCTTATAATGTTATTATACTAACTTGTAATACTTGAACTGCAATTGATGTGATTTATTTGTGTGAATACTTGTATTCAGTATCTTGATTAATCGATTGATATGATTAATATGAATCATTGATTAATATGAATGATTGGTTGACTGATATGAATGATTGGTTGATATGATTGATATGATAGCTTGATATGATTAATATGATTTATTGATCGATATGATTAACTGATATTATTGTTTGGTTGATTAATATGATTGATTGGTTTGATTTATTGATCGATATGACTGATTGATATTATTGTTTGGTTGATTAACATGATTGATTGGTTTGATTTATTGATCGATATGATTGATTGATATTATTGTTTGGTTGATTAATACGATTGATTGATTGGTTTGATTTATTGATTGATATCATTGATTGGTTAATTGCTATGACTGATTGATATATGATTGATTGTATTTGCAATCTAATTCAACTTTTTGATAACATTTTTAATTATGAAAGTCAGATACATATACAGTTAGGTGAACTGACTTTTGATAACATAATTTATTAAGTTTTTTTTTTTTGATAACTTAATTTTGAAAACTTTTTACAAAGTTTTTTTTTTAACTTTTAAATTTTATAAACTTTTTAATATATTTTTTTTTATTTACAAATTATTTTTTTTAATTTTGAAAACTTTTTTTTTACTTATAATTATTTTTTTTAATTTTGAAAACTTTTTTTTTACTTATAATTTTTTTTTTTAATTTTGAAAAATATTTTTTTATAAAAAAAGTTTTTTTTTTTTGTAAACTTTTTAATATTTTTTTTATTTACAAAGTATTTTTTTTAATTTTGAAAACTTTTTTTTATTTACAATTTTTTTTTTAATTTTGAAAACATTTTTTATTTAAAAAGTTTTTTTTAAATTTTGAAAACATTTTTTATTTCAAAAGTTTTTTTTTAATTTTGAAAACTTTTTATTTAGAAAGATTTTGTTTTTTTTTAATTTTGTAAACATTTTTTTTTATAAGTTACTTTTTTTTTAATTTAACTTACAAATATTTTTATAAGTATATATTAATCTAACACTTTTATAGGATAAAAAGAAGTATTAAACTGAAACATAATGAAAGTCACATGCATGTATACATATATGAATAGGTAAACTCACTTTTGACAACTTAATGTATTAAGTTTTTATAATTTTTTTTTTTAATTTTGATAACTTAATTTTTTTTTGAGTTTTTTTTTCAAGTTTTTTTTAAACTTTTGTAAACTTTTTAATATTTTTTTTTTTAACTTTTGTAAACTTTTTAATTTTTTTTTTAATTATTATTATTTTTTTATAAAGATTTTTTAATTTTGAAAACTTTATTTTTTTTAACTTTTCAAATATTTTTTTTAATGAGTTTCTTAATTTTGTTTTTTAAACTTTTTAATTTTCTAAACTTATTATTATTATTGAAAACTTTTTTATATAATTAAGTTTCACACATATATATATATATATATTAGAAAGTAGAAATTATACTATTAAGATTATTAGTTTAATATTTTAAACTTGTGTTAATTTTTTAATTGCTAAAGAATTGTTGATTTCTTTAGTTATATACATATGCAAATTTAAGTCTAACACTCTATTAAAAGTTCTAAAAGACATAACAAAATAAACATACACTTTAGAAAAATAAACACACACGTATTAAAAAGGATAGCAATACATTTTATTTTATTATTTTAAACAATTCGTTTTGAATTGTTTCTACATGAATGTTTGATAAAAAGTTTTCACTAACACAATCCACTCCGTTTAAAAATGAGGAAATAACAAAATCTAAATCTATAAGTGTTAATAACATCTCTCCTAGTTTTTCAAATTTTTGTCGATTATTTAGTATACAACAGGAATGAGGGCTTTGAGATTTCTGATTAAAAATACATCCATCACATTCAAAAATGCGGTTTAGTATAGTTAATACATTATTCTCAATACATGTTATAAGTTTAGACTGCAACATGAGTTCATTTTCTGTAGATATATGACCAATGATACATTTCTGCCTAATTAAGCTTGGTATATGGTTTACATATATATGCTGAAGAAGTTCCTTATTCAAATCATGTATTTTTTCTTTTAATTTCAGCAACTGATACTCGTTTAAGTCAATATGAGAATAATTCTTTAAGTTTTTAATTCGCATGATAGAATTATTAAAATTTAACACTAATATCATGTTATTAGAAACAAATGAGGAACTTTTATATCTCAAATTAAATGAAAAAAATTTCTTGCAAAATTCGAACCAGCTGTTAACATCCATAATAATACCATTTTTCGTTAGAATTTCTTCACTAGTAAGCCCACTGCGTTTAAATTCTCGAATATGAATATGAAATTGTCTATTATGCAACTTTAAAATTAAAAAGATACAGTCACTGAGTTCTTCTCGAAATACAATAGGATGATTGGATTTGCTAGTTTTAGACTGTGGAATGACATTCGTAGGTGGGGTTGTGCTTTGTAATTCATCACTTGCTTTAGAAAGGTTGCTTGGTTGGGAATCAGAAACCTCTTGGTCAATAGTACGTTCTTGAAAGGATTCGTCTTGGGAAATTATGTTACTAGCTGGGCTCGAGGTTAAAGCGGATTCAAAATTCATGTCTTTGAAAAATATATTCAAATAGTCCTCGACAGAAATTGATTCTTGGCATGAATTCTTGAAAGATGTAGTATCATCATCAAAGTTTGGGATAAAAAAATTCATATCGATTTCAGATTTCACATTCGGTGAGTAATCAGTAGTGGATAAATCACGTGATATTGTTCCACAGTCAGTGTTTAATAAATTAGGAATTTCCAATCTTGGTATATTTAATTCACTCGCAGAAGTGGGATCATTAGGTTCTTCTAAACGTTGATACTTTGAAGAAGAAACCACTTTGTCGGAAGATCTTTTTAACATATTTACTACAGAACCCATTTTCAAATAATAAAGGTAGTATTAGATGAAGTTAGAACAAAAATCAGTTGGAAACTGAATGTTTAGAAACAGCACATCCCTTAATATACGTTAAAAATCAGTGTCGGTTACAGATAAACACTTAAAAGAATTAGTAATGTCATTAATTTTAGTTTAAGTCTAAAAATATATATATAAACAGTTTATTTAAGTGGTGAATAATATATTATGTCAATGGTTTTATCCTTTTTTGAAGAATAGTATGGCAACACAAAGTAACAATTTTTATATAAGTGGTGTATGATATTTAATGATAATGATTTTAGTTTTATTCTTTTTTGCATTGAAGAATTCAATGGCAACACAAGGTAACAGTTTTTAAAAAGTGGTTAATGATATATTATGTTAATGGTTCTATGCTTTTTTTTAAAGAATTGTATGGTAATAAATGATAATATTATTATTATTATTGAGCAATAACAGTTGTTTATCCAAACAACGAGTGATATATTAAACTTTAAAAATAATTATGATAAATTAGAAATATTGCAAAATAACTATTTCAATGGATAATTTCAGACTTTCAATATGAAATTAATAAAAGATAGTTAACTCATTATTCATTTGATAAGAAATTTAAAAAAAAAAAAGTAAGTAAAGTCGTTACGACTTCATGAGTTATTAAAAATCACAAGTTGTTCTAACAAAAATAAACAGACAACAGCTTTTTCATTTACATATTATTTATTCGTCATTTTCAATAGTTACAATAGTGAAAACATGAGTACACATATTTCAAAAAGGTATAAACATTTCAAATCATGTTATATTTTAAAGGTAGATAGTTCTAAATTCAATATTTTATCTAATGTCCAATTAAAACCACGTCTGGTGGACTTCTCATAGGACTTAATAATTTTTGCAAAGGTATCCTCAACATGTTCAGATAAGTTTTGTTTCGTTAATTCAAGTATAGTTTTTGAAAGGAAATAGGGTGTGGCAATCTCTAAGACACCCTCCTGTGTTACACGATATACAACAACTTGTACACTTGCATACCATTTCATCGATCTTTTAACTTGAATCTGGTAGATTAATTCGTTTAAAACGTCCGAATGAATACTATCAAAAAATGTGTTAAAGTCTGTAGCATTCTCCTCGTTAGAGTTGATTACAGTTTTAGTAAATATGTTTAACGCATTTTGCCTTTTAAAATGCTTAACCTTCTCAAAAAACATATCTTTTAAAGAGGATGAATTATCAATTTTGCATCTAACTCTCTGTGAAGTTTTCAAATGATATAAAAATCGGAGTTGGGATTGAATATTTCACTATGCTGTATACATTTATCCTTTTTGGAGGACTTGTGGATCTTCATGTGTTTTAATAAGTCATACTTTCTTGAGAACGCTTCACCGCACGATTCACATTTATGTTGGGAAGGAATCTTTAAATGGGATAGTTTATGACGATTCAAAATAGCCTTTCTAGAGAAGGCTTTTTGGCAGATGTCACATATAAATGGTCTTTCTTCTGAATGAATCATCAAATGTTGTTTTAAATTGCCTTTTCGTGAAAAAGATTTGCTGCAAACAGTACACAAAAAAGGTGGCTTCTGTTTCTTTAGTTCTGATGAGGAGAATTCCGCTTCATCATCTGAAACGGGTTCTACTTTAGGTTGTACTATTAATCCCATGTCTTGATCATTTAATCTTGATGAAAAATATTGATTATTCAAACGTGATACATTATCGCTTACCATAGTAGAATGTCCATCTTGAAAACTAGCCATATTATCTTAAATGAAAAAAGCGTCTTCACACACTCAAAAAATAGCAAACACTAATGAAAAAGTCTCGTTTCATTCAATTTTATATAAAATCATAGGGGGCGCATGTTAAAAAATTATTACGATAGTGCAAATCATGTAATATGATTGGTGCAAAAATTTCAGAAAAACACGTGGCATAAAAAAGTATGTGTAGGAAGTTCACAGGAAGTGAATCAATCCAAAGGTTTTTATGTAATGTTTAAAAAGTATATGATTCATCACGTTACGTTTTTGAATTCGTCATTCTAAGGTTTTACACATTAATTTTATTATTTCAGTGAAATATATGACAAACCAATGGTTTAATTCAAACTAAATTTATTAAACTGTATAAAAGAATGAGTTGAATTGAGGTAGTAGTTTTAAAATTCATTAGAACTAGTGTAGAATCATCAAATAATTATCTATTGCAATAACAAACTATGAGTTGATTCAATTTATAATAATCGATAAATAGAAAATCTGTTCAAACTTTCATTTAAAATCTGGAAACAAGTGAAATAATCTCTTCAATAGTTATCAATATTTACATATTAGCTATTTTCTGTTGAAAAAAGCTGATTAGACTTATCGGATGTTTGTGATAGATAGTGAGTAACGTTGATAAGAGGGTTTAGGAAATGAATTTCAGACGATTAAATGAATATGATATGGTTCACAAGAAAAAGTATAATTTTAAAATTAGGTAAGAGGATTAATACTGGTAAAAACAATGTTTAATTCAAATCGTTTGGTAGCGTTCTAATCGATCAAAAAATGACTTGCCTTATTAAAGAAATATAAAAAATTAATTATTTCTTCAATTTAAACATAAATTATATTAACTTCCCTAGTATAAGAAAGAGGAAGAGGTAGGTATTTTTTTAAAATATATAGTGTTCAAAAGTAATTCAGTAATTGTCGGGGCGCGGTTTGAATAGTGGATAGCTTATCGGTTACAAAAAATGAAATTTGAATGGGAGTTCGCAGGTTCGAAACCACGGATTTCTAAAATGATCATACATTTGTGCGTAAAATAATCAAACTCTCATTCACAAAATCGATAAAATCAGTTAAACTAAAAATCATACACATTAAAAAAATTCGCAGAGTGAGCAGTTAAAATAGGTATTAATGAGTTATCTTAAGAAACCAACCTCTCTTTGCGCATACAGAAGGGGGAATACAATTTTTTGTTTTGAAACATCTAAAATCTAAACATATAGACATAGTTTCTTGGCTCGATTAGTTAAGTCTTCAACATATCATCGAGCCAAGAGACTATTTTGCAGGTTCAAACCTTCCTCAAAACTTTTCAAAAATAAAATACTATTTTCAATAATAAATTCGCACTACCGCATACAGATGGCAGCATCAAAAATTTTTTTCAGAAAACATATGACATTTTTATCTTCATTCAAATTCTAAGACAATTCAGGAAAAAAAAAAAAAAATTAAGCACCCCCCCTAAAAAAAATAAGCCCCTCTAAAAAATTTAGGCTCCTCAAACTCCCTTTCGAAAATACCTACATCTCTATGTTATAGTATGATATTTCCATTTCTACTCTATGTCGATTCGAAGAAAAAAAAAATTAAGCCCCCCTAAAAATAAGCCCCACTAAAATATTTAGACCCCTCAAACTCCCTTTCGAAAACACCTAACTCACTATGTTATAGTATGATATTTCCATCTCTACTCTAAGTCGATTCGAAAAAAAAAAAAAAAAATAAGCCCCTCTCAAAAATTAAGCCCCCTCAAAAATTAAGCCCCCCTCAAAAATTTAGCCTCTCCTACTCTAAGAAACCTCCCACAGGTGGATTCCACCCTCCTCCTCTATCCACAAGGTGGATTCCACCCACAAGGTGGATTCCACCCACATCCACACAATCCGCAATCCGCCTTATGACGCTGAACTGTCCTTCTTCCCCTACTAATACCCACTCCTGGGAAGTGAATTGTCACTCTAAACAGGGATGGATAATAACTCTTTCGGAGTAGTGACTATTCACTCTTGCTAAAGGAGTGCGTTTTTCATCCCTGGTAGGAGTGAATAGTCACTCTTTCATAGGAGAGAATGTTCAATTTTTATGCAGTGAATTCTTTTTTATGCTGTTTTATGGGCATTTTAAAAGAATCACATATTTTAGAGCATGCAAGGAAAATAAATACAAGCGTGGTAAAGAAATACTTTATTGACAATATTTATTTAATTCATAGTTTGTAAAATCAATTGAATTTTAACGAAAAACTCAATTAAAGTTACATGTGAATTAAATTAGATTACTGACAAAAAAACTAAAATATTTTATTACAATCTTATCCCTTGTGTTTGCTTTCATTGCATGCCCTATAAATATATGATAATTTTAAGATAAAGTTTTGTTTGAAATACAAAATTTTATCATTTTACCGTACTGTTTAGTAAAATATCGCTATTTTGTAGTCATATTCTTCTAAAATATTTTTACCCGACTGCCAAGAAGGGTTATGTGTTTCACGCGTATCTGGGTATGTGGATTACTTTATACCCTCGAAACATCCCAACGGCTGGATGGATTTTAATGAATGAGGTCTCTATCTATTCGTCTTAACCGTGCGATGGTTATAGGCTAGATTTTGTTTTTATAAATTCAAAATGGCGGCCGTAAAATACAAAATGGCGGTAGAGTGAAAAAAAATCTACGCACCTTATTGAGTGGCATACCATTGGATAGGTCTTTCAAAATGAAGACGACGTTTCATTGACTATTTTACAGCCAGAATCTCCATTTAAATATTACACAACCTAGACCTTGTGTAGGAAGTATCTCTAGCTTTACTGCAACTCTAACATTCATAGTCATCTATAGGCCTCATCAAAACAGTGCTTATAGATAGGAACTAACAATTAAACACAACTTAAATGTCATCAATACAAGTAAATAAAAAATAGGTGAGTAATATAAAAAATAGTTTCATATTGAGGAGAAATAATTAGTTCGCTTTTTACGCAGTCGGGTTTTTTGATTTTTTAAATTTAATTTTTACTTGTTAATTTTTCCACTTAAAAAACAATGCTTATCAACTGACATCATTTTTTATTAAGTTCTAAGCTTGCTCTAATTATTAAGAATGTGTAAAGTTTTGTAATGTGTTGTGATTTGTCATTGCTTTATTAAATATGAACATGGAGTCTAACGGATAGTAATACAACTCTCATTTATAGAACGACATAAGCCATATTTATTTAATATTTTTATTCCCGTATGTATTGTATTTTGTGAATATGAGCTAAATAGATTTGGTATGTTTTATAGGAAAAGACTGATCTGAGAAATAGAAAAAACAAGTAAGAAAAATCATGCTTTAATATTAGAATATGAAACACTTTCCAGCACTTCCTGAATGTCTTTAACGCTTTCGCGGGCGGTGTCCTTAAAAAAGGACACCCAATTTTAATTCCAAAACTGACAAACGGCACCAAGAACATTTAATTAAAATTTTCCTTTTATAATGTAAGTGAAAATAAGCAAATTCGTATTTTCTAATAAATTCGTTTATAAATTCCTGCGTCAGTCCATTATCACTTTATAAACAGGATTACTCCGCGCCGGAAAGGGTTAACATGACATCGTAATTTAGGGAAATAACGTAAATAAGATAACCAAGTAAACATTTTAGAAAACGCATGAAACATTTGAAAAACTCATTTTAGCAGTTACCGTCCATAGTCAAATATGTATTCCAATTCCTTTGTACAGCCCTGTATTTGATTTGTAGGTTGATATAAATACTTTATAATGGGAAAATTTAGTTTACCAAGAAAACGCATAACAGGTTGAAATTCCCTTTCAGAAATTCATACTAATATATGGAAACATACTTGAATACTTTTGCACAACCCTGTAGTTTACCTAGAACCTTTATTATTTGCCACTATTTAGTTAAAATTTAATTCAAACTAAAGCACTCTTAAAATTGACGAAATCACATTTCCAGAAATTATAATTTACAGACGGCCATGTATCCAATTCTTTGCGTGACCCCGTGTATCATTTTATCTATATTCTACAAACATTTTTTAGTATACTAAATGCAGTTCAGCGTAAAAATGCATGACTCATTTAAAAACCACCTTTAAGCAACTTGCGCTCATACCCAGTAACCCTTACGAATACTTTTGTGTATCCCTGTATATGAAGTATAGTATTTATACATACCATATGCATAAATATAGTGAATCATAAAAGCGCACATCATAATTAAAAATGCATTTCCAGCAATCATCGCTAATGTACAATACTTCGGATGCAATATAGTATCTGAAATATTTTGTGTGCCCCTGTACATGCTATATATACTTCGTATTATACATGAAATAACTTATAGTATGTAAACCTCAGCGACGTATATCAATTTCATTATATATAAAATAGATTAACATAATTAAAATACTCCGCAAACAATTCCCTCATTAAGTAACAGAATTATTTTGTGTGACCCTGTATATGAATAATAACTATTCTTTGCATCGCATATTCTACAGAATAAATATTTTAGTGCGCTTCATAAATGCATATCAATTTTATTCTGTTTGAAAGCGTGTAAAATCATGAAAAACCATTTGAAACGATTTTTTTCCCATAGGGCGTATTGCAACGGAATACTTTTGACTGTCCCTGTGTAAATGAACTAAACATGCTACAAACTTCATTAGAAATAGAGAACGTGCTATGGTAAACGTCAATATCCAATAATTTCAGGGCAATTCGAGTATATCTTTGAGAGTTAGAGCGCGGATAGATGGCTAGACGGACAGACAAACCGAAGTCATAAACACTTTTCAACTTTGTTGAAAACTGTTTTATGTACTTTAACGTTTTAATGACGTTTAATTTAATAACTTTTTTGTCTACTTTAACTGTCTTAGATATCAAATTGATAAAATATAGCTTGAAAATCTAGTTTGTTGAAAATTGTACCTCACAATTTTCCTTTTTATACCCCCCCCCACCCCTATTTTCGTGTTCGAATTTACTACATATTTGCTATCTACTACTTTATTTTCATTCCTTATGCCGCTGTAACTCGGGCCTGTTTAAAATACTGTTTAAAATATTTCTCTTCATTTTCAAACGTTTTTGAAGTTCATATTTTTGTCATACTGTGATTTACAATATGGTGGTTTTTTGGTCACATATGTGACGTGACACGTTACCTGCAGTGATATAACAATGACGTCACAATTTTTTTTAATTGCCAGAAAAATACACTTTTACAGTAAATAACATGTTTTAAAGAATTTTTGTAATTTTTTAAAGTTTTCCAAGACGTTCACATCCCAGTCACAATGTGACATCACTGAGTGGTGGCATTTTGGTCACAGATGTGACGTGACCACAGTGACTTACAGTGACGTCACAACGACGTCACTGTGACCATGCATGCTATGAGGGCTAGTCTCTTCAAAACATACCATAATATTTCAAGCTATTTTAAGAGAAAACGCAAAACATTGGTTGTTTGCATGGGGTTTAGTAGCACAAGGTTCCTATAGGGACATGTTGCGCCGAAAACGAATTGAAGTAGAGCATCATTCAATTAAAAAAATAAATGTTTTTAAAACCTTGTTATAAAATTAACTAATAAAACAATAAAAACGAATAATAATAAATGTAATTAAAACCATTAAATGAAATTATTATTACTATATTTAACCCTTTGATTACGGGCCAGGACTTGGGCCTATTTCTATACCTAATTTACCACAATTTACAATAAAATTTCTTTGTGGCAGAGTTCTCTTAAAAGAACTTTTCTTAAGAGCTACGCAGAGCACTGTACTAGTTTCATTTGTTGTGGAAAAAGTTTCCGATAGGGTAAGGTGTCCTATTATCGTCCCTCAGTCACTTTTAGACCCTTACAAGTTTTAATTTTCAGTGAAAACCTACTAAATTTGGATTTTACATAGACTAACTACTCACGCACATAGAAACATAGGCAAATATCGTAGAAAAAAATGTTAACAATGCGAAAAATTGTTTTATCAAAAGTATCTAAAAAATGCGAAAGAAAAAAATGGTCCCAATTTCGTCCCCCCAAAAAATCCATTACGCCGAAGCTTAACTTACAACTAAATCAAAATTTATTTCTGAATGAGTAAGTAACTTAATTTACATTAAATTAAGGCGCAAAGAAATGTACTAATTATCAGTGGAAGAATAACATAACGAAACATCAGCCATCCAAACATGAGGAAAAAATTGTCATGAAAAAGCATTCCTAATGTCGTCCCCGGGACGAAAATAAGAGCTACAAGGAGGACGAAATTGGGACCACGCTACTTCCCAATATGGTGGAGTTTCATTTCCCATAAGATGAACTGAGTGTCCTAAAACTCACTGTATGCTACTGTCAGCATCTTATCTACGTAAAATACATGCAATGAATAAGAAATAAATACTTACAGTACAGTAAATAACGTCCTACAAACGACGAAATAAGAACTTAAGTCTTCTAAAAATAGGAAATCCGGCGTCTTTAATTTATGTATGCGTCTTGTTGAACGAAACTTTCAATACTGACCCCTTTTACCTTCCGTCGCCTGTGCCTTGCGTCATAAATGGAGCCATTTTCGCAGAAGCGGAGAAGTTCAGGGGGCGAAATATAGACACTTTACCCTAATAATTCACGCACAAAACCTTTATCCTACGACATTTTTTGAGTAACAGTTGAAAATCGAGATTCGTGTTGAGCTATAAGTTTTATTGATATAGCAGTTGTGATTGCGCTTTAAGACTCAGATTTCACAGCTTCTTCTGCATTGCCAAACAACTGTTTGGAATCCGTAATCTTAGCTAACGGTGAAACAAGACGCGAATTCTTTGTTTTTTTCTTCCCACTTTTACCCTCTGAAAGGACTTGAGAGGCAGCTTTGTTTTTCTGAGGTTTGTAAACCTTTTTTTAAAAATTGATGTGATGCTGATGGAAAGAATGCAGGTTTTTGAGATTGTCCTGTAATCGTGTAAGAACGTATAGTCGGATCATAGTATTCTATTTAAACATAAGCTGATGATTGTAGAAAATTATTTAATATAGGCTTATTTAGAGACTTACAGTAATAGCTTACGATTTTGTTTTCGCAGTGCTGGATGAAAGTGTGACACTTGTATCATTTGGAGAGGAAGGAAGAGGCGTTAGGTTGCTTATGTGCTGTATAACTTTGAAGTTTTTTTTACATTAGAATATGAAAGCCAAATAAACAGAGTTCTGAATTTTACATGTTTTCAAACTTCAGGGTAAAAACGATTTTGAGTAATTTTAAGAGCCAGTATCTTTTTTTCAAGAACCTAATTAGGACAGGAGTGGGGAATGCTGGATGACCAACTTTACAGTTAGTACAGCATTCAGCTTTTAAACAAGATTTAACGTCGTGGCCAACATCTGAACATCGTGAACAGATAAAGGAACCACGACAAGAAATTTTTGCTTCATTATAACGTTGGCACTGAAAGCATCGCAAAGGTTAGGGATGTAAAGCGGAGCGGCACAGGCAGGATGATTTGATTATTGCAAATAAAGTTGAGCTGTTAAGCGTAAGAATGGATTAATACCGAAACAGCAATGAAAGTTTCCTCGAAAGTTGCAATTAAAAATTCAAGCATTTTTGTTTTTAATGAAACATATTTTTTTAAAATGAAAATGAATGTAAAAAAGGGGGTTTATGAAAGATAACACTTTATATATTATTACATTTTAAAACAGTTTTTTTTTATTTTACGTGATACAGGAACGGAGATTGTCCACCGCAAATGCTGTTTTTCGTTATGCTACTTACTCTAATGGCTGCAACACCTAGAAGATTGATTGAGTTTACAAATTAACTTTTGAAAAATTCTTATTAAAAATTATTCAGAAAACGTACTGCCTTGGTCCTTATGTAGTAATTGCTTATTCCAAGTATCTCGGAAGAAATGTAAATATTACGTTAAAATTTTATTTTTGTAACCAAATTTTTCCTCAAAATAATACTTTCTTAATTTGAAATGTTAAAGGTGAGCTTCAAGTGAAAGTATAAGAACAAGTTTAATATATTAATATGAAAAATGTTATGTTAAATAAACAGAGGCAACACTTCCTTTTAAAGTGCTAGTTCATTTAAGTCGCAAAATACACAATATTTTAGACAACGAATCATGAAATATATATTTATATATTAAAATTATGTGGTATATTAATAAGACATGCAGAAATTGAAAGCTTATTTACATCACTTAAAAATGGACTGTTTGTTTAAAAGTTTTATTTTCTAAAATAATATGCTTCCAATTTTCTGAATTTTTAGGACATCACAAATTTACCATTACAATATTTTTCAATTACGTCAGGTACTTAAAATTGTTTAACGAAAAATGATTAATTTGGATATAACCATTTAATTTATATCAAGCTTAATAGACTGATATCAATAGTTGAAATTCTGTTTATATTTTTAGTCTTCTGACTTTCCAGCAAAATACTATAATATTATTGACTCAGTATTTTTTAATTTGCTAAAACTTTATACTACCTTAATGATATAAAGAAACCTTAATTATGTATATAAAGATAAACTTTGAGAATGTTAATCATTATTTAGCTTTTTAAAATTGTGTAAATTGTAGAATTACATGAATTAAAATAATACATGTATTCAGTGAAAATTGAAGTTCAGCGAACGAGGATATACGGTATCTTCAGTCAAAAAACTAGAGTAAAAGAAGTAAATATAAGTGTCATTCTCAGATGGTGGTAAATTTTGTCTGTTTTTAAAATAAATAAATTTTATTGTATCGATTTGTGAATATTTGTCCAAATTACTCCATATAATAAAATAGTGGCAATTTTAGCTATAGAATAGTAATAAATTTTTAAAAATGTCTAAAATTGTTATAACTATGTTCTTGAAACGTCATAGCCATAATTTCAAAATGCATTGGTAATGATATTTTTAATGTTAAGCCAATTTTAGGGCTAAACAATAACAACGAAAAGCTTATGGTATACTTATATTTTGAAAACGGTTCCAAACATTTTTTATAATTCATTCAGCAAAGATAAATTATTAAATATGTTTTTGAGCAATTATTAAACTTGTTAATTACACATAATAAATAGACATACTAAAATTTTGGAACAAGAGGAAAAAAATGAAGCACTTACATAATTAACCCTTTGCTTACGGGCTTGGGACATACTGTGGTAACCAACATTGTGGACATTTTTTTGAAATGTTCATGTTTTATAAATTTGTGTGCTTGAAGAATATAAATTTCACTTAAATACAAATGTTTATACATCAAATTAAAGGAAATTTAATGTAGAATTTAATAAAAAAAACACAATTTAAATATCTGCATTACAAAAAAAGCTACGCTTACAAAAATAAGATATATCTTAGATTTCATTATATTTTAAAGTTACACATTCAATATTTAGTAGGATAACCTTTTTTTTTATTACAGCTTCACAGCGTCTTTTCATTGAGAGAACTAGTGTTTGGAGTTCATCCTTTTGAATCACATGATGCCACACTGTTAAAAATGTTGCGGCATTCTGGCAGGTCATTCGACCGTTTTTTGAAAAAACGGTTTCATAACCATAATTTAACTATATTCTGACCATAAAATGACCAATAATATGGTCAGAATAGTGTTAAAATTACGGTTGTGTAACCGTTTTCGGAAAAAACGGTCAAATGACCTGCCAGAATGCTGCAAATTTTTAACAGTGCAAGAATCAATTATAGTTTAAATAAATTGCGTTTTATTAGATAGTCTTTTTTTTTGTACAAGGATTTTCAAACGTCTACGCAAATTTTCTATAGGATTCAGATCAGGTCTGTTTCTTGGCCAGGGTAATAATTGTATGCTTTTATTTTTAAACCATTATTTTCATATTTTTGCCGTATGGCATGGAGCTGAATCCTGCTGAAAGATAAATGGTGCTTTATTGGGGAAGAGATCCCGGATGGAAGGTATCAATTTTGGTTCCAGGACAGTTTCGATGGATTTTTTTTGCATTCAGAATGCTATCAATCACTTGAATGCAGCCTACACAATCTGCAGACATACAGGCCAAATCATGGCATTTGTTGGGTTCTTTGTAGTTGCTTCAATACAACCAGAATGCAGCCCTTCCCCTATTCTACGTTTCACATATTTTCGCCCATCACTACCAAAGAGCGATACTTTACTTTCATCGCTCCAGATTATTTGCTTTCACAGATTTTCTGATCAATTAATGTGTTCTTTTGCCCACTGAACTCGTTTCTTGCGTTGCTGAAGATTTAAAAATGGTTTTTTCCTCGGAATTCCACTTTTTAGTCCAAAACCTGCTAATCTTATCCTTATTGTTCTTGAACTAACTGAAATACCCATTGCATTCATTTCACATCCAATAGTCCGCGAGTCAACAACAGATTTTCATGACAAAGTTTCTCTCGGCCGATAACTTGTAAAATGCTTCAGAGAGTTATATGATGAAGCTCCATGAACGTCAGCTGCGGTTCCGTGGGTGGGTTGAGCAGCGGTAGCCTCCCACGCACGTAAAAAAAAAAAAAAAAAAAAATGAATTTTAATCATTTCCTCCCGATTAAAAATTTATCAAACCATTGCTAACCCAATATCTTGAAGGTAAAAAAAGTCAGCTGATTATAAAGTGGTGTTAAAAAGCCGAAAAATCAACGTTTAAAATGCACAAATAATAAATGAAAAGCAGCAAACAGCTGTTTCGAATCTACTAGCGAGATTCTTTTTCAGTGCAAGATAGGGAAAAAAAGGAACAGCGTGCTAGAAAAAGCAAGGCTGAATAAAATCAGAGACAGAGACGAGCTGGCTTATATACTCTATGCGGGTATAGGGTAGGTATATAAGCCAGCTTGTCTCTGTCTCTGATTTTGCTCAGCCTTGCTTTTTCTAGCACGCTGTTCCTCCCCCCCCCCCAATCTTGCACTGAAGAAGAATCTCGCTAATAGTTTCGAAACAGCTGTTTGCGGCTTTTCATTTATTATTTGTGCATTTTAAACTTTGGTTTTTCGGCTTTTTAATATTGTTGCACAAAGGCTTTATTTGCTATTTTTATATAAAGTGGTGGTTAATACGTCAGCTGGTTAATATTCAGTGATTTCCTCTCTATTGAAAATTTATCAGATGACAGTATATATGCTATTTTAAGTAAATAAACATGTCACCCGGCTCTATCTCAGTGGAAAAATTGTCAGCTGATGCCCTGAAGGGTGTAACGCAGGAGCCAGACAGGAGCACCTATCACTTATTTAAATGCACCAGATGACGAGTTTTCCCTCGGCATATTGCTAGCTGATTTTTTTATTAAGTACAAGATCATATTAACTATCAGCTTACGGATATTCGTCCGGGAGGACATAACATATCTGAAGTTATTCGACATTACGATCCATGCTCTAAATGAAAGATATAATTTTATTGTGATGTTTCATTTACCTCAATATTCTTTATAGCTGCTTTTAAAGTGTCAACCCTTCTAATTCACTGTCTCCGTTTGCATTTTCCTCGATTCCAACCGTTATGTCTAAAATAAGAAACTGCGTATGCGTTTGGACTTAGATTGAAATTCTCTTACTATTAGAAATATTGTACGTACAGGGTTACTAGATTGGAGCTTTTATCATATCAGGCGTGACATTTTCATCCCATCAACATCTTTTTCAGTTGCGCAAAACTTTTTGTAAATGTTGTAGTAAGGCAATGGCTTATAATAAATAAAAATACCTCTACCATCAATTTATTGCTCTATTTTTATTTATTTTGTAATTTTTTTATGTCAATTACAGTATTATTTTATTTTTCTTGGTAAACAACACTGCTTTAGAAATAGCTTCATGTGATTTTCTTAAAGTATTTAATACTAACGCAATTAAGAAATTATTTATTACTCAACAGATAAAGAGTTAAATTTTGCAAATGAGCAGAGTAATTTAAACGTATTACTAATAAAAATGTAGCTTCAAATCTATACTATTCCTTTCCACACTTAATAATAATAATAAGAAGAAGAATGATTATCTTATATTTAGTTTTACTATATATATTTACTTTTAACTTAAAGTTAAAAATACATTCTTTTAAATCTTGTATGTTCACATTATTAATTTATTTTAAGCAGTACATATAAATTTAAATGTAATAGTTTATGATTTTTACGAATTTAATAATTCATTTTTTTTACATCCTATTCTACTTTTTTATGTAATTTTGATACAAAATGATGAAATGATACAAAAATAAATAGACGATACAAAAACGATGCAAAATTGATTTTTCACATTTGCCAAATAGATTTTAAAGAAAATGTAACGATTCGTTATTCCGACACTGATATATTAATAATTATGTTAGCAAATATGGGTAATATTTCAAGAAAATATTCAAATTTGTATGGAAGTCACTGTTGGAAAAAAATCGAAGATTCATCAATGTTACACAATTGCATAAAATTCTAGGAACAAATTTGAGCGCAGCACTTCCAGCATTTCACGCTTTCAACGGGTGCGATTTCAACCCAGCCTTTTTTAGAAAAGGCAAAAAACGCCCGTTTTCAATAATGATTAGTTCTGAAGACTTTAGCGAGTGTTTTATACAACTATCAAAGCCATCGGAGAAGAGAGAAGACTTTTTTGGCAAAATAGAAGAGTTGTTTGTCATATGTATAATTTAAAATGGTTAAAAAACATTAATGAGGCAGGTAGCGTTGTTTCGAAAATCATACAAATTCCTTGACGATGACTCGTACCAGTTACCCAAAAAAAAGGAATTGATGGCTCGTCTCTACCTCCATGCAAATCGGAAATATATCAGAATTTTTTACGAACATGTTACATAACGCAAATTTGGTCACTCGCACATCTAAAAGTCCCAACTACAGATGAACCGTCAGACTATGGCTGGGTAGAAATCGACAACAAATATGAATTCAATTGATTTTCTGGACCTCAGTTACCATCATTGATCGATCAAATAACTGTTCAGCTCGAAAAGGTAACATTTTTTATTTAATTTTAATCATGTCTATTATGTTATGTTAAACATACATATTTAATTTTTTTCTTTGTATTTTTGTACAGATGACAATAATGAAGACATGGTGGCAGATAGTTCTGACAGCGACTCTGACAGTGAATCAGGAGATCAGAGCAACACGAGCCAAAGCGAAACTGAATATGATTAAATTACAAAATTAAATTTAATAACTCTTTAAAATAAATATTATGTACTATATATTTAAGTTTCAATAAATTATTAATTAATTAATTTGCTTATCTTAGTATTTCATCATTTATTTATTTCTATGTTTATCAATTTTAAAGTATCTATAAAAAATATTGATGCAAATGAAACATCACAATAAAATTATATTTTACAGTTAGAGCATGGAGCGTAATGTCGAATAACTTAAGATAGATTATTTCTTCCCGGATGAAAATCCGCAAGCTGATAGTTAATATGATCTTGTACAGAATTTTAAAAAATCAGCTAGCAATATGCCGAGGGAAAACTTGTCAGCTGGTGCATATAAATAAGTGATAGGTGCTCCTGTCTGACTCCTGCGTTACACCCTTCAGGGCATCAGCTGGCAATTTTTCCACCGATATATAGCCAGCAGACATGTTTATTTATTTAAAATAGCATATATACTGTCATCTGATAAATTTCCAATTGAGAGGAAATCGCTGAATATATATATATTATGTTCGTGTGACCAGCTGGAGTATTAACCACCACTTTATAATTAGCTGACTTTTTTTCTCTTCAAGATATTGGATTAGCTATAATTTGATAAATTTTCAATCGGGAGGAAATTATTAAAATTTTCTTTTTTTTTACGTGCGTGGTAGGCTGCCGCGTATCAACCCGCCTACGGAACCAAAGCTGGCATTCACAGAACTTCATGATACAACTCTCTGAAGCATTTTATAAAGTTATCGGCCGAGAGGAAATAATTGACAAAATTTGTACCTGGCTTGCGGACTATAACTGCAGCTGATGAAATTCTTCTGTCTTTGAGGTATATCTTTTCTACCTTTCTATCCTCAGAAGCACTTGTGCATTTTTTTCGGCCTGATCTTGCCTTATTTATCACTGATTTAGTTTCTTCATAACGTGAGCACAAATTTCGTACGCCAGATAAAGTGACTGATCCAACAACTCGTCTTGCAATTTCAGCATAAGAGAGACAATTTTCTCTCAATATGACAATTCTGCTTCTTTTTGTTAGTGTCTAATCAGTTCTTGTAGTTGATGAAATTGTTTTAAATTATTTGCATTAAAAAAAAGAAATATTTGAAAAAGAAAAACATTATTATATAACATTATTATATTTAGTTACACTACTATTCAGCTTTCTGCAAAATTCATTCCAGAAAAATACCGCTTTTTCAAATAAAGATATACTACAGTTTAGTAAATGACATTTGATTGGTTCTCAGAACAGTCATTATGATTGGCTAGGAAGCTTTTATTACAATACACTTCAGCATTCATGACTAATTGTGTTTGTATTTTAGACTAAAGTAAGCGTAACATTTTTTTGTAATGCAAATATTTTAATTAAATTCAACATTAAATTTCCTTGAATTTGATATATAAACATTTGTATTTAAGTGAAAATTAATATATTCTATAAACACACAAAGTTATAAAACATGAAAAAAAAAAATGTCCAAAATTTTGGCCACCACTGTATGTCGTCCCAGTGACTATTTCATTATTTTATTCACACCACTTTTCGAAAAAAAATTTCTGCGATACACGTACACTAGAATACTTTCAAGAGAAATCTACCTGAAAGAATTTTTTGTAAATTGTGATGCGGGTGAATAAACAAATAATTCCCAGTCCGAGACCGTAATCAAAGGGTTAAACACAAACAGACATCATTGCTTTTACGAACATGCAAGAAATAGAACTGTACAATCTAAGAGTGTTATCGATATAAAAACGCTAACTAATGTAGAGCTGAAAGAACAATGACTGTAAACGTTGTTAAGGATAGGAAAAAATAGAAAAATGAAATATACCAGGGTTTTCGTACGGGTACCGATATTTTCAAGGCCAAATATCAGTAATTGTTTTATAGAAAAATAGATTTAGTTTAAATGCGGGAAATTTCGCTTTATTTAAGGAAATATTTTCTATAAGAAAATACTGTACAGAAGAATTTCTTAGTCTAGAAATTCAAGGACCCGTACGAACCATGTATACCCAGATAACTGTTGTCAGAACAAAGCTTTCCAATTGTTAAAAATAAACATGTCAGTTATTAAATTGAAAGATTCGTACAAGCTTTCGTAATGACATTTACAATTTTTGAGTTTTTTGAAATATGGAAAAGTATTTTTTTTTTCATATTTAGACTTGTGCACAATGTAAAGCTTGAAAAGAAATTTTGATAAAAAATTTAAATATTCCTGGTTGGCCTGCATAATTGCCGTTTTTTTGCCAAGGACTTAAAACCTACCATTATCTGAGAATGGACTACAATTGAACGCTAATTATATAGTCTACCTAAATAAATAATTTCTTTGCTACCAGTTCGTTCAATTTTTTTACTAACTAATAAGAAAATTATACCACTTCAATTAGTGTTAACACACATAGATGTTGATATGTATGCTGTCTCGTTCAACGTGCGCGTGTGTGTGCTAGAGGTCTGCACGAACCGAAATTTCTAGGCCCGGGCCCGGCCCGACTCATAGAAAAAAAATTCGGCCCGACCCGGTGCGTAGAAAAAAAATATTGGCCCGGCCCGGTAGAAAAGTTAAAAGTTCGGCCCGAGCCCGGCCCGGCGCGTAGAAAAAAATATATTGGCCCGGCCCGGTATAACAGCTAAAAGTTCGGTCCGAGCCCGGGCCGACCCGGGTTAAAGTTAAAAAGTTAAAATCTTGGCCCGAGTGAATTGCTACAAAACATTAATTTTTACGTCGATTTGGTTAAAAATTTGACTCTTACGAGGAGTTCCGACCAAAAATATTCATCTTAACTTTTTTTTCATGTTTCTAAACTTCATTTTTATATAAGTGCCACAGGCTGTGATATTTATTTTTTAATGAATCGCTATTTCTTCTATGTAAATGTGTCAGTTATCATTAATATTGTTAATCCATATTCCATGCATTAAATTGTTAAAAATCTGAAAAATGCTACACAGTAAAATCTTCTAAGACTCAATTACATAGAAAAAAAAATGCGTTATAGACAAGTTCCCTTCTTAGCACATTAAATGTATTATATATTCTTTTCTTATGTATTAGTATATTAATTTTGCATGTATCAACACGTTTTTCAGTTTAAAACAGGATTCCGTCATAGGCAGGTTCCTTTTCACACGTTTTATTATATTTTAATTTAGCTATATTTTAATTAGCGTAGAAATTTACTATTCTTTAAAAAGAATAAATGTTAATGTAGAATTGTAGAATAATGGCGATTCAAAAATATATGCATATTTTGCAAAAATCTTTGGGCCAGGCTTAATTTATTGACCTTTGAACGGACAGGTGACAATGATTTTCGTACGGACTGGCTCAAAACTAGGACTGAAAAGTTTGGGCCGTGAAGACTAGAAAAGAAACCAGTCCTGGCTCTGTACAGAAAAAAATAAGTTAGGCCTGGCCCGGCCCGATTCTTCCGGAAAAAAGTAAGGCCCGAACCCGGCCCGGCCCGTAAAGAGTAGTCACTAGGCCCGGCCCGAGCACTCAGAAAGAAGTATGGCCCGGGCTCGGGCTTCGGGCCTCGGGCAAGCCCGTGCAGATCTTTAGTGTGTGCCATATAAGCATCCTACTGTACTTATTTGTTATCTCCAATCAGGTGCGAATCCAGAAGGGGTTTGGAGTCAACTGACCCGCCCCCTTCCCTAACAGAATTTATTTTTTTTTTCAATGGAAATTTTATTTTTACTCAAAAAAGTACAAAAAACAACAACTACAAAAGAGTATTATGTTGATAGGGCTCACAAGCAAAAAGTTTTGAAACGTTTGCAAATATAATGATCTCGATACTGCAATATTAAATGAATAAATTTTGCAATATCTATGACCTAAAGTGTAATTATTAACGTAATTTTCATCCATAGCATGTACCGGGTGTATCAGGAATGATCTTTCAAACTTGGTGGGGAGGTAGAAAATAGCAAATGAAGACAATTTCACATAGGAAAGCACGGGCGCAAACAAACGCATGAAGTTGTAGAGGGCGCTGTGTATCCACAATTTCTGCTCATGCGCAAAGCTCTCTGACAAGTCCAGTAGGTCGTTATTCGACATGTTGACTTTGAAGAAGTAACATGAATCATTATACGTTAAATGAATATACAGAGTTGCAACTAGCTTACGGTGCGGAAGGGCGCAGCAGTCGGAGAGTTGCGCTAATGTATGCAGAACACTATTCCAACTGGCGCAAGCCTCAAGGCTGAGTGTTTGCCCGTGTTCATCAACAACTGTGCGAAACTGGATGGGTTACCAGTACCTGTCATGATAGAGAAGGCAACCGATCGACTCGGACCGTCCCAATTTAGGAAGCTATTTTACAGCGTTCTGCATATATTTTCGTAGCTCTCCGACCACTTTCTCCTATCGCACCGTAAATTAGATGCATATCTGCATATTCATTTAATATACAATGACTCATGTTACTTCTGCAAAGTCACCTTGTTGAATGACGATCGACTGGACCTGTCAGAGCAGAAATTGTGGTGCATTGCGTGAGCAGAAATCGTGGATACACAGCGCCCTCTACAACGCCATGCGTTTGTTTGCGCCTATACTTTCCTATGTGAAATTGTCTTATTTAATATTTTATACCCCCCCCCCCTACCAAATTTAAACGATCATTCCTGATGCACCCTGTATAGTATATGCAGTCAAATTTTAAAGTGTTATATTAAAAAAGGGTTCGTACGGGTCAGAGAATTTCTAGACCAGGAAATTCTTCGGTACTAGTATTTTCTTATAGGAAATCTCTTCTTAAGTAAGGCGAAATTTCGCGCGTTTAACGTAGATTTATTTTTCTATAAAAAAAAATATTGATAATTCACCTGGAAAATTCCCTGAAACGTAGTTACTGTTAAAATATCTTAGTGGTATTTGATGTAACTTATTCCATTTCTACAAAAAGGAATACACTTAAAAATCTTTGTTATGTCAAAAATTTTGCAAAAAATTATGCAGTTGTATACATTTTAATTACTTTTGTACAGTAAGAAAGCTAAAAAAAGAGGATAGGGCCGGCGTAAAATTCTGGCAAAATAAAGCTAGTAATTTAAAAATTACTAACATTTTTAATATATTTTGAATCAATTTTATTATTCTTGATGTATAGCATCTTTTAAGAAATTTCTTGGGAATTTTTTTCTGGGATATTTTGATAGCTGATTTTATTTCTTCTTTATTAACACAACACTTACTTTTTGCGTAAATATTTCTTATTAATATTCCCGACAGTTTTTTTACTGGATTTATGTCAGGGATCTGTGATGACCAGTCCAGCAAACAGACTTCATTTGCTTTAAAATATGATTTTGATGATGATAATACATGGATCGGGTATTATCCTGTTGAAAAGTCTGTTCTCCTGAGTTGATGAAGGGAGCTTCTAGTGATAAATTTTCAGCAAGAATATCTTTATATATTCTGAACTTATTTCATTATTTACAAATGATATGAAGGACATTATATGCATAATATTCCCAAGCAAACATACTTCCTCCTCCTTACTGCCGTTTAAAGAATATTGCTTTTTCAAACCGAAGATCATGTCAGTACTAACGGAAACAACGCAGTACATCTAAATTAGGGGTGCACAACCTTTTTAAGAGAAGGGCCACTTTCAAAAATGTCTGGGTTGTCGAGGGCCACATCAATCACGCGAAGAGAATTCTTTTTCGGGGAGTTGGGTGGGTGTGGGTTATCCCTCTAGGTTCCCCTACCCAGTCAACATATCCAATTCAGTTGTCAAGGATATATCAACAGTTTACGTTTGTATATATAACAAGGGTTATTTGAAAGAGTGATAATATTCCTGTACTTTATTCGGGGGAGTAAATTTTGTTTTATTAAAAGTGCTAAAAAACAAATATAGGCATGAAAATGGCTGGTGCCGCATAAAAATGCGAACTTTATCAACGAAGGGGGCAGGAAGAGCCGATCAACAATATTTGAGATTTTTACGCGCCTGATCAACGAAATTTGTGATTTTTCCGTCCCGCTCAACGAAATTAGAGATTTTTCCGTGCCTGATCGACAAAATAAGCGATTTTTCCGCACCTGATCGACAAAATTAGAGATTTTGCCGCACTGGATCGACGAAATTCGCTATCTCACCGCACCTGGTTGACGAAATTCCTATTATTCTGCACACGATCGACGATATTTGCGATTTTTCCGCGCTTGATCGACAAAATGCGCGATTTTACCGTGCCCGACAAACGAAATTCGTGATTTTTCGGATCCCGATCGACAAAAATTCGCGATTTTTTAGTCTCAAGATCGGCGAAATGTCCGATTTTTCCACCCCTGACCGACGAGATTCGCAATTTTTCCGCGAAAGACCACGAAATTCGGGATTCTTAACTGACACTGACGAAATTTGCGATTTTTTCAAGCGGTAAATTGACGAAATTTGCAATTTGTTCTCGTGATAATATGACGAAACTCGCGATTATCCCGCAGCCAATCAACGAAATTTGCAATTTTTCTGCGCATCATCGAGAAAAGTCGCAATTTTTCTGTGCCTGACAACGAAATTTGCGATTTTTCGGAGCCCGATTGACAAAACTCGCGATTTTTACGTGTCCGTTCGGCAAAGCTTGCGATTTTTCCGAGCCCGATTTACGAAATTCGTGATTTTTCTAAGCCCGATTGACAAAACTCGCGTTATTTTCCGTGTCCGTTTGACGACGCTTGCGATTCTTCCGAGCCCGATCGACGAAATTCGTGATTCTTGACTGAAGAAATTTGAAATTTTTCCCGTGGCTAATTGACGAAATTCCCGATAAACAGACGAAACACGCGATTATTCCGCACCTAATTGACCAAATTCGTAGTTTTTCCACACCCGATAGACGAAATTCACGATTCCTAACTGACTGACGAAATTTGCAATTCTTTTCCGCGGCAAATTGACGAAATTCGCGATTTTTTTCGTGCGACTTACGAAACTCACGATTTTTCCGCAGTCGATCAAGAAAATTCGGAATTTTTTCGCGCATCATCAACAAAATTGACGATTTTTTTCGTGACCGATCAACGAAATTTGCGGTTTTCCCGCACTTGATCGACAAAATTCGCGATTTTTCGGTGCTCGAATTATGAAATTCGCGATTTTTCCAAGCCCGTCCGCCAAAACTCGTGATTTTTCCTAGCTCGACTTTTCAGTGCCCGATCAGCGAAATTTGCGATTTTTCCACGCCCGATCAACGAAATTCGCGATTCTTATTTGACCAACAAAATTTTCAAAATTTCCCGTGGCAAATTGACGAAATTCACGATTTTTTCCTGCGGCTTTTTGACAAAAATTGCAATTTTTTTCAGTTATAAATTGACGAAGTTCGCGGGCCACAGGTTGTGCATACCTAATCTAAATGGAACATCTCATCTGAAAAAATACATCTACCCACGTCTTGCCATAGTACCACATGCATTTTAGGAAATTTCACTTGATTATGAGGAAGTAACTTGGTTTTGTTAGCTTTGAATGTAGCAAGACAACTCCAATAGCGTTTACAAATAATAAAAGATATTCTAGAGGAGATCAGAGTTTACTTTTTGGAAATTTATTACAGGAAGAATATCTTATTATATCTGAATAATAAGTTTTCTGCAGGATAATGCCCTGCTCCAAGTTTTATCATCTTGAAAATCATGATTTAAAGCAAATGAGGTCTCATTGCTGGACTGGCTATCAGAAAACCCTGGAATAAATCTAGTAGAGAAACTGAGAGTAATATTAGCGAGATATATTTATACAAAAGGCAAGTGTTATACCAAAAAAACATGAACTAAAATCAACTATCAAAATATCCTGAGAAAAAAATTCCCAAAGATTCTCTTAAAAGACTCTCTGACTCTTACATCTAAAACAATAAAATTGAGGAAAACTTTCTAAATTTTTAAATTACTAGCTTTATTTTGCCAAAATTCTACTTTATCCTTATTTTTTCCCAGCCTTTCTTCTGAACAAATATAGTTAAAAACATTTAAAATTATAACTACGTGATATTTTGCCAAATACTTGACATAACAAAGACTTTTAAGTGTATTTCTTTTTGTAGAAATGGAATAAACTACATCAAACAGCGCATAACTTTTAACTTTTACAGTTATATATAGTGGGCTTTCGTTAAGAACTAATTTGATAATTCAAAATTATGAATAATTTGAACTTAAATCTACTACCCTTGAAGTCTTAAATAATATGAAAAAGTCTTCAGTAAATCGAGTTTTCGAACTATTATTTTTAATAATTCAGAAATCCTGAATTCTCTAGATCATGCATTTACTGTATACATGAGTAATATAAAATATTTTTGCTGCAGAAATAGAAAAAAAAGTTGCGGAATCGGGTACTTTCCAAATATGTAAACAAAATGTCAATAATGACAATTTTTTCTTTTTGTTATTATTTGATTAATTTCCAAATTAAGTTAATGGCATGTTTTTTAACATATAGGGAGAAAATGGATACTTTGATTTAGCTTCTTGACTCAATATGTTTTAACCACTTATTTTATCTTTATTTCTTTTAGCAGACCCGCCCGGCGTTGCCCGGGCCCGTGATGAATGAATCTCAAATTTGTATGATTTTGTACCTTTAATTCCCTTTTGTCTAAATTTATATTTTTAAATATAAAAAATCGCAAGAAAAATATTAAATTGAAGGTACGTGCTACTTTGCGTAAGTTGATTTTTGGAGTCTATGCGTACCGAAAGCGGGCGGAACTTCGACAAAACACTCAGGTTTTTACTGGTTTCGTGGACATTTTCAGACATTTTATTTTGTAAAAAATATTTCTACCCCGTCCGAACGTTTCAAAATTTTTGTAGGAGATGTAAATCTGGTCTATTTAGATGCTTCGATAAACATTGTGTTAAAATAAGGACGTTGACTAAAATAAGAAATTGAAAAATTTGCTTAAATTACTATTCGAAAATAGTGGTTAGTTCAACCTTTCACCGACAGGCAGCAGAATATGTTCTATGCAAATATTACTCTACGAAACAGTGGTCAAAGGGCTGTTATAACTTACGTAAAAATTTTAAGTCAATCGGTTAGTTTGTTATTCAAATTTTAACAAATTTGCGTTCATTCTCTATTTAAAAAAGCGTATCTTTTTTTTTTTAAAAAGTCGATTTTTTTTAATTTCGAACAAACAGTTCTGAATCAATTTTTAGGGTTCCGTACTTAAAAAGTAAAAACGGAACCATTATAAGATCACACCTGTGTCTGTCCGTCCGTCTGTCTGTCTGTCATAGCCATTTTACTCGTAAACTATGGAGCGTGGAAAGTTCAAATTCGTGGAAGTAATAAAGACCATTGACCCACATATTTTCAGATTAATAAACATTCATAAATATATTTAGTAAAAAAGTAGGGGGTCTAATTATGCTACTTGAAAAAAAATCTTTTCTCTGTATATCATGTGGGGTATCCTGTGAAAGCTTTTGTAACGCTGAACTCAAAAATACATTCCTTTTAATTTTAGGTATTATATTTTCAAAGATATTGTTGAAAATGTAGCGCAAAAGTATGTTCCCTCCATCTAATTCCGAATCTACTGAAACTAAAATTATGAAAAAATTAGAGGTGGTAGACGTTAATATAAACCGCGCCGGAAAATTTTAGCGATTACCTTAGGTCACATAGTTTTTGAGTAATTAGCATTTTTCTGTTATACACAAATTTCGATTTACGGGCATTCAGAAAAATTGTTGAGCATCGCTGAATATACCTATCGTTGCAGATGAATAAAAGCATTGTTGATAATGATTTTCGAAAAAAAAAAACATTGGTAATTAGCCGAGCTATTAACCCTTAAAGGTACGGTCAGTTTGGACATACACAAGGACAGGGGCGGCGTACTCCATGCCTAGTTAACAACTTTTAATGATATATATGTGTAATGTAATGTCCAGTAACAGTATAAAAGCAATAAACGTCAAATTGTTAAAAACATACTAATTTAAGCGGTCTCGGGACTCTAAAATGTGGAAAAAATGAAAAAAGACCATTTTCAACATTTAATGTCTTAAAATGTAGATGATTTTAAAACACAATTTTAATTGAGATGAAAGATATAAGTATGTTCTTTCGTTTCATGTATTTAAAAAATTGCAAGATACAGAATTAGTATTTATAGGGGGCTCGAAACTGTTAGACATTTGTCGAAAAAAAAATTGGCATAACAGTTTACGCGCAGGATTACAAAATAAATATTGCAACTAGAATGAAAATTTTGGTGCTTACTTATACTTCAGATTGTAATAATTTCCCTGAACTTAAATAAATTTGTATTTAAAGCAATTTTATATTTTTAATACAATGTTGCATTTAGCTAATACAAAATTCTGAAAATTTCAACAGTAAAATCATCTAAAAAGATATTTTTTTGAACAATAAAAAGGAAATTTTAGGTTCAGTTTATACAGACTAACATCAAATATATGTTTTGAAAATTTCATGAAAAAATATTCAGAAGTTTTTGAGGTATCCTGCGCGTTATGCCCAGAAAACGCCATTTGGAAAATAATGACTTTAAAGTTTCGGAAGCGCTGCTTCAGCTATTGAGCGGGTATAATTCTAAAAACCAAAACTTCTGTTCTAATGGGAATTTCAAGGAAAAAATTATATCAAAATATTCAGAAAAGATAAGAGTTTAACATCTAAAAAAATTAAAATTTCTTAAATTTTGAAGCTTTAAGACTCCTGCGACCACTTAATCCTTTCCGGCACGGAGTAATTCTATTTATAAACTTATGAAATAATGAACTGTCACCAGAATTTATAAACGAATTTATTAGAAAATGCGAACTTGCTTATTTTCACGTACATGATAAAAGGAAAATTTTAATTAAATATTCTTGGTGCCATTTGTCTGTTTTGGAATTAAAATTAGGTGTCCGTTTTTTAAAGGCATCTCCCTCGAAAGATTTGATTAGAATGAATAGCATAACTACTGTTGGATTCGCGATAGTTTGCATTGATTGTATCTCTCAATACGCCTCGAGTGACTTTAAAAGTTAATTAAACACCTATCTGGAAAAACGCAGCACTGACCAAGGTGGCGTTACAACTTTGAGACCTCAATTCGAAGCGCGCTTAGCACAATGCCAAATTTAAACTTTGAACAAAGGTTTTGTTTTAGCTACACTGTAGAAATAATGGTTATTACTACGTTGAATTTAGTTTTATGAAATGCCAAATGAAGTTTAAATATGCACTGCTTTTATTGTCAGTACCGAATTAAGTTCATCATAAACAGATTAGGATAACATTAAAGAAAGAGTTATACGAATAGCTATATTTGATATTATTTAGGTTCATATCTCTTTGAACTTTCATGGTATACCCATTTACACTTTTCTAATATATACAGTTATACCTACAGTTACCCTACGTTGTATAGTTTTTTACAAAGTCTTAGTATTCTTTTAGCAACTTTTTCTTATAATACAATTACAAATTCATATATTTATTCTACGGAACCCTCTGTACGCGAGTAATGTTCGCACTTGACCGTTTATTTTAAATTTACATACTCTTAATTAGTGTACAAATATAGGCCGAGATGCTAAAGTTTAAAATCTGTAAATGCTGTATTTTTGAAATTTTGATTTAAATTTGAACTCCCATTAAAATTTTATCGTGTGGTTTTTATCCACTTTCCAAAATAAAAGCAGATGTTTTTCAAAGCAGACATAATATCTGTAACTTTTAATAAGTAGCATATATCTCAGGACCATAAAACACCAGAAACGCTAATTTTTTAAAAAGAAATCTAGCTCCCCTCCCCCCCCCCTCTCCCCGGAATTTCACGCACCATTCTTTTTACGCTTTATCTTTTGTGTTATAAACTATCTTAAAGTTTCGAACAAATCGCCTTGTTAGATTTCCTAATTTTAACAAAATCGCATTATGTTAGTTCCACATTCCACCACCAGTGAGCGGACTCTATTCTTAACAAAAGCGTATCTGAACGAAACTCCTTTACACAACCTATTAGTAGATATATTACTCGAGGGGGTGGCGGTCTTCAGCACGAATTTAAGATATTTGTTGAAATTACTATTCGGAAATAGTGGTAACTTAACTTTTGTCATATTTATATGTACTAATTAGCATGTATCTGAGGATTCCGTCAAAAAACCGCACCTGAAACGGTATAAAATGCAAAGGTAAAAAAAAGAAATATTTCGCTCCTCCCTCTCCCCCCACCTGTCCGAAATTTCACGCGCCATTTTTTATAAACTTTTTCTTATGTGTTATAAACTGTCTTAAAGTTTCAAACAGATCGCTTTGTTAGATTTCCTACTTTAAACGAAATCGCGGTCTCTTAGTTCCACATTCCACCACCAGGGAGCGCACTGCATTTTTAACAAAAGTGCATCTGAGCGTAACTCCGTTAAACAACCTATCAGTAGATATGTTACTCGAGGGGGTGGCGGTCTTAAGCAAAAAATTAAGATATTTTTGAAATTACTGTTCGGAAATAGTGGTAACAAACTTTTGACATTTTTGTATTTAATAAGACTCATTTATTTCAGGACTCCGTCAAAAAACCGCACCTGAAACGGTAAGAAACGCAAATGTTAAAAAAAAGAAAGCTATCTTTTCTCCCCACCTGCCCGATATTTCACGCACCATTCTTATATAAACTTTTTCTAATGTGTTATAAACTATCTTGAAGTTTCAAACAGATCGCCTTGTTAGATTCCCTACTTTAAATGATATCGCGGTATGTTAGTTCTATATTTCACCACCAGGGAGCGCACCCTATTCTTAACACAAGCATATATGAACGAAACTTCTTCACGCAACCTACGCGTAGATACATAGGTAGGGGGGGGGGAGTCTAATCGCACGCCGTTCTGAAGAATACTACAAACGATAGTCACACCGTTTAAAATAAGCATATAAAAGAAATAAACCAATTTGTGAAATTAGCGCCCCCCCCCCCCCGTCCTTACCAGTAATTTCACACACCAATCTTTATTTAAACTTTTCTTATGTGTTATGAACTATCTTCAATTCCATAATGAAATCATGAACACCTGCCTTTGTGGTTCTTGCTCACAGCTGAGATTTCAAAGGGTGCGTTTTAATTGGACAGTCTTGTTCTACCCTCGTATCGGGGTCCAAGTGTAGTAAACGGGTAGTTTTTATTTCTACCCTCGCATCGAGGTGCAATTCTAGCCAACTGGAGGTTTTGAGGAAATAAATGCTTTTTTTAATTAGGCCATTTGATGGCTTTTTAATGAGAGTGAGTTACGGTTGGTAATTAATAACTCAGCTGTTAATTAAAATTTTAAAATTCTGAAGCTCAGGTGCATCATGAGACACTTTGGGCTAGCATTAAAAATATTTTGAGCCTCCTACGTTCCGTAGATTTTGCTAGCCATCGCACACACACAGACACGCAGACAGACAGAGCGATTTGTTCTTTTATTAGTATAGATGTTATATTTTGTTACTTAATTGCACAAAAATATGACAATGTTCAAAATAATAGTCTCTGCTGCACGTTAAATGTTGTTTCATACTGTTTCGCTTCTTTTATTTTGAATGAAGTGCCTGTATAATCCAAATTTTTGACATTTGAAACATTATTCATGTCTGCCTGAAGTTCCAGCTAAAATGAATCTGCTGTGTACACAAGCAGAATATATATATATACATACATACATACATATATATATGTCATACTCAACAAGTGAAATCATTAAAAGTACATCAATTGTAGATTTTAAGAATTGTTTTAAAATATATTTCATGTTGAAGAAAATTGCTTTCGTCAGCAGAAAAGATTTTAAAATCTTTTTCTTCTGATTTATTTTGAAATTCGGAGTTAAGCCAATAGAAAATAACACTGACTGAAAATAAAATAGTGAGAAAAGTTTAAAAAAAAAACTAAAGTAGGTCATGTAACATTGTGCCTTTGCTGTTTAATGATGCCATCTTTACTCGACAAAGTTGAAGAGCATTCAGGAATGCAACAATACAACAGTTAAAAGCTTTTGCAGACGCTGTGATAAATGTTTTAATAGTTTTTCACACAGTTTTTTTTATTAAACGGTTTCAGACTTGATCGTCTCATCTTTTAAGAAAACTTTAGAAATACATCATAAAACCACGCTTCTCTTGATTTACAATACATGCATACAAATAATTTTATCTTTCAACACACACGCATAAATATATTTGTGTCGAAGAAGGAACGCGATTTAAGATACTTTAAAAATATAATATATTTGCACTTATCGAAACAAAATATATACAGAAGAAAACTGATATGAAAATGTTTATCAATTTCAGTTCACATATACATATACGCATTTTAATTGCTGAGACCTTTCATGACATCATTCCTTTAAAAGTTTAATCGATAGTTTGGAACTAATTCTGTGTCGGCAGGTGTTGTAACAGAGAAATCACGCTTAATGAATTAGAATTCTAAAAGTATTTTTCTATAAAGGTCTAGTTTATAATTTTGTAATATAATAAGCATTGGACATCACTAACATTTTTTTTTTTATTGAAAGGGAAAGGTTATCAACTGTACACTTTCTCTTTCTTCTTCTTCCTCACTTCACTCCAGTAATATTTCCTTTTCAGCGTAATCTAAATGGCCCAGTAATATTTCATTCCGTAGTTAATATGTCATCTTTGCTCGACCAGCATTCGAACTTTAAATTTCTTACATTCAGAGAAGTTCACTAACCACTACACTATCACAGCAATAATGTGTAAGCAGTGGGAGAAAGAGAGAACGGGTCAAACACAGCCGCACGGTCCCCGTCACTCCACGCAACATGCAGAAACCCCGCCATCTACGTGCATTCACCACTGCATCCCTGCATCCTAGGTTAACATGTTGAACAATGATGAAATTTTAATGCTATAGCGGACTCTGTTGTGGAGTTAACGATATTTTTTTAACGCATTTTTATAAGTTTTCTAAAATGACAACTACAGAATATCTTAAAATTAGATAGGATAAATTCAATTCGACTCCTTTTTTACGCCTGTAGAGAACTAATTAAATAAAATTGATTTTTTTTTTCTGTATGTATTTTCCCTTGTTAAAATTAGTGTAGGTTAAATTTTGCTGAAATTTTTTACGCTTATGTCGTCATATAGCTATATATAAAATTAAATTAAAATTCATTTTTCTGTGAGAGCCATACCCATTTCTAATATAGACAGGACAGATTACACTCATATTATTTTTAGTTAGGACAGGTTGATCATAATTTTTTTTTTATTTTCTTTTAAGTAAAAAAAAAAAAAAAAAAAACATTTATCACCAATATTTTATGAGGTACAACGTAAGTAATAATAACAAGACTTTATGGACAATCTTGTACCATTATCAATAACCAGAGAAGCAAACTAAAATTTAAGCGCTGAACAACTCAAAAAAAAAAAAAAAAAAAAAAAAAAAAGAGTTATAACGTTTTTTATTGGTAGCAGGACTTCGTGATCACCCTGTATGTCCCACCCTCAACGGCAAATAATATTTTAAAGATGTATATATATATATTTGCACCAGTGAATAATTCTTACTAAACTATTTTTAGATCATAAGTATAATCTGAAATCGTTCAGCCATTCTCCAGGGAGGAAAAAAGATATGACTCTTCTGTTACGTATGTGACAAAATTTAATGGGAATTAAAAAGGCCTACATATGCTAATGGAATGCAGTCAAATTTTCTCTATAAGGAAATTCTCTTTTCTAATACTAACAGATTATCTATGCAAAAGTAGAATTTTATAACATTAAATACTATGTAGCTGTGCTAAACCTTGAAATTTCATAGAACTGGGAAGAATATTTTATTGTGTACATATCACAAATTTTCAAGTGAAAATGGGGATTTTAATAAATACACTTCACTTATTTTACTATAAAATATTTAAATTTGAACTCTTGCGATTTAATCATAATTAATTGAGATTTTTTGGGTGAATTTAAAATTATCCATCCGACGTCCACTTTTCCGTGTATTTGACGAATTATCTTTTAACCCATACTTAAACAATTTTGAAACTATCTGCATTATTTCCAACTATGTAACACTATGCATTAAAATATCTTAACCAATAAGCCGTTATGTGAAATGGGCTTACGATTTCAACTATTATACTTATTATTTAAGGAATTATGGCCATAACCCGTAATACGTTCAAAATTTTTATGTGACTGATTATTTCCAAAAGTTAAATAGATACTATTTTAAGTTGACTGCCTATGTACCCAAAGTTGTTTATTGATTAGCAGGGCCAATTCACTTTTCGCAAGAGTTTTGTAATTTAAAAAAAATCTGTCCTCAAAACAGCTTTTCTTTTCTTTCTGTGTCAATTAGAAATAGAGCTACAGCTTTAAAAATAAAACGCTACGAAAATTATGCTAGCAAAAATTTAACAAAAAGTTCTCATTTATCATCCCGATGAATTTTGAACTATTTCATATCAATGATTAACATTTTTTGTACGAACAGAAAGAAAGAATCCTGTTTCTCTAAAAAATTAAATTTTTTATAGAAAATGTCTGCCTTTTTTAGGATATTTCAAATTATACATAATTTGATAAAAATTTCACCGAACCTTCTAAATGGTATTGTTAATGAATTAACCTGAGGGTTTTTGCAGATTTAATATTTTCTATTTAGATTTTGTTTGAAGAAAGTTGCAGCCGTTTTGAAAGTTATTATTTTTGATTATATAATTGTTTGGTATTTCTTTAATAATTTAATAGCTCCCTTCAATTTAAGTTGGTTTGAATATCATTATCGCGTGTATAATTGGCTCAAACGTTATTGAACTAGACTTACTTTAATTTTTTAATAGAGTTTAAATCGTTTATGTTAAAATTTACTGAAATTTATTAACAATAGACCGATTTAAAAAAAAAGAATGATACTTGTATATGATGTTTTTTTCTATCGTTATGTTTCGATTTAGCATTTCATCTAAAGACACTAAGGAAATTAAAAAAAAAAAAAAAATACTTTTTTGAAAAAGTGATCCTGAATACACTGATCAGTATATTAAAAAAAGGAACATTGACTGTGATACACAAAATTCAATGAAAAAAAATCTGCTTTCCACAAGAAAGGTCTTTATATTATAAAACGAGTGTGAGAACTATTAGCCCAAAGGGTCTAGCTGGATAAGCATGGCGAAATGGCCCCCCACGGCCGATGTTTGAAATAACATGTGCGGCAATAAGGCTCACCATGAGAATACAATATAGAGTGCTTTTAGCCTCTGACCTTGAACTGTCCTTGAGATAATCGGGGAAGTATGCGCAGGCGCTACTATTTTTCAAATACGTTTTTCTCAAAAAGTACAAAAGTTAAAAAAATGAAACCAACGCCAATTATTGAAGAATATATTAGTTCACATTATAGATTTTTTTCACATTTTTACAAAAATTTTAACATAGAAAAATAAACAAAAATATTTAAAAAAAAATGATTAATGTAGTAATTTTATAGTTACACCAACCAAAAAATTACAGAATTAGCCTCAAAGTATGTACTTTTAAGAAAAAAAATTTCGTTAAAATCGAAGATGCGCTTTTTGAGTTATAAAAAAAAAATGTTAGCAATTTGCTAAAATATTCGTAACTTTCCCTGTTTGCATTTCCAGAAATACGCTACTATCAATGCATTGGTCGATTCGTGACATTTCCACTCGGGTAGGATGCGCAGTGTGCCAAAATCAGAGAATGTTTCCATACATACCACTTCCCTATAGGTTTGTTTCGTGTTTGTAAACATTCTGTTATTCTGGCTTACTGCGCATCCTTCTCACATAATAATATCAAAAATTGACAAACAAAAGGGTAACATTTGCCTACGATGATTTTCACATAGAAGAAAGCTATGCGGCTGAACAGTGTACATATATAACGTATCACTTTAGGAGGAAGCGTGTGTGTGTGTGTGTGTGTGTGGGGGGGGGTTCTGGCACTTGACATCGTAGGATATCTATAGGGGAAGAGGGGTTATAATTTGATATCGTTATATATCGTTATCATTTTTGATCAAAACGAAATTTACTTTTTTGGTATCTTTTTCTTTACATCCGTTATCTTAATTTTTTTTAAGTCTGTTTTCTTCTTTTTATGAAAATACAAAGTTATAATTAAAACCATTGAATGATTATAAAACATTTCATTGCAAAATAGGGAATAACCCAACGTTCGCCATTAATATTCTCTTGCCATATGCGTATATAATTCGTTGTTAGAGAAACCAGATTCGAAATTATACTTGTTATTTTTGCTAGTAAAAGATGGGAAAGAATGGTGTCCGACTGTTTTGTTTACAAGAAGTTCTGTTTAGCCCCGTGCAAGTGCGAAGTGCAAGAAGACAATATTACTGTTCAATGCATTATGCAACAAAGAGTTATTATTAAAAACTTTTAAATAATATTTCTTTAAAATGCTATTTGGCATAAAGTTATTTCTTATATAACAGTGATATCTTATGATATCTGTTTATTTAAATTAGTAAAATATGCATATAAAATATGTACAACAATACCTGTATATCATTGCAAACGTATAAAAAGAAAAAAAAAAGGAAAACAATTGTAAAAATAAAAAGAATTTTTAAACATTGATAACAATATTATTAGGGGGAGGGGGATTCGAGGAATGATAACGTATGATATCGGAAGTTTAGGAGGGGGTCCGGAATTGCCAAAAAGTTGATAACCTTATATATTTACAACCCCTATAGCTTCACCTGCACAATGGACTACACCATCGACTTGATATTATTATGAGAGAAGGATGCGCAGTACGCCAAACTAACAGAATGTTTACAAACACGAAACAAACCTATAGGGAAGTGGTATGTATGGAAACATTCTCTGATTTTGGCGCATTGCGCATCCTGCCCGAGTGGAAATGTCACGAATCGACCAATGCATTGATATTAGCGTATTTCTGCAAATGCAAACAGGGAAAGTTACGAATATTTTAGCAAGTTGATAACATTATTTTTTTATAACTCAAAAAGCGCGTCTTCGATTTTAACGAAATTTTTTTCCTTCAAAGTATATACTTTGAGGCTTATTCTGATATTTTTTGATTGGTGTAAATATAAAATTACTACATTAATAATTTTTTAGATAATATTTTTGTTTATTTTTCTATGTTAAAATTTTTGTAAAAATGTGAAAAAAATATATAATGTGAACTAATATATTCTTCAATAATTGGCGTCGGTTTCATTTTTTTAACTTTTGTACTTTTTGAGAAAAACGTATTTGAAAAATAGTAGCGCCGGAGCATACTTCCCCGATTAACTCAGGGACAGTTCCAGGTCAGAGGCTAAAAACACGAAGAAGAAAAACACATGTATTCTCATGGTGAGCCTTATTTCCACACATGTTATTTCAAACATCGGCCATGGGGGCCATTTTGCTATGCTTATTCGGCTAAGCCCTTTAAGTTTGTTTTATTATGAGTAAATACGTATTTGCATATACAATTATGTATTTGCGATTTCAAATGAATTTTTCACACTTTTTTTCCAACGATGTCTTCTTTTTCATCATGATATCTCAAGCAAATAGTCAAGGAAATTAACTGAACTTTTCAGATAAAGTTTTAGAGGTTACTATCAATGAAATAAATGAAAAGATTTGATGCGGATGAAAATAAATAAATAAATAAATAAATAATATATATATATATATATATATATATATGTATATATAGTTTGTTCATCTTTAGAATTTTACCAACTTGTTCATACATTTGTGATTTCATTTTAATTATATATATATAATATGATAAACGTAATGATTTTACATTTCTTGTAAATTTATTTACTAATTCTTGTCTACATAAATCATTATATATCAATATTTTACTAAACTTTGCACACAGAATTAATAATCTCTGTTCCAATAATTTTAAATCTCAAAATTTAAAACTTGTACATCAACATGCAATCAAATATGGGTATCTATCATTTCTGGTTAAATCTATCTTAAACATATAATGTAACGTGAATTTGGATATCTGTAATTATGGATGCTATGATACATCTCATTACAAGGTCAGTTCTAAATAAGTTTTAGCTACATATATATTTTGCATATTACTACTACTTAATATTATTATTATTTAAGATTAATAATATTGATAATTTAATTATATATATATTTATTTTAATATTTATTAGGTAAGGTTGTTAGTTAAATTGTGGGCATGGACGCAATAAAATAACTATGCTGCTTCTATTTTAATAAAATGAAAATCTTTATGAACATGTATATTAATATTATCATCTATTTTTTTCTGATTAATTAATTAAATTACTAGGGATAAATAATCGTTATTCAATACAACTTACATATATTTATATATTAATTAGTCAGTTAAATGAATATTACTAATTATAAATTTAGATAAAATTATTATAAATAATATTTTCAAATGAGGTAGATTACTAAAAAAGAGTTTATTTATTTATTTAATTTTCTAAATATTGGAAATTGTACTAAATAAATGTTAGCTAAGGGAATAGATCAAACTATATTAAATTCACATTCAATGATGGAGCATCGGAGAATTTTATTGATACTATTCCAATTCCATCATAGAGGGCAGCAGCAAAGAATTCTGTAATGCAATTTGACTTTATCAATTGCTATATACTTCAAATAATTTTTCTTTTTTTTGTCACTAGATGGCAGTAATAGCAACAATTTTAGCTGTGATAATGTAAATTAAGTGACTTAGAATATTATTAATTTAGTTATATTAACTTTAAAAGTGTTAAATGGTAATTTAATTTTTATTATTGTCGTGATTTTCTCTTTTTATTAATTAAATGTAATAATAAAGGTAATTTACCTATTTTAACTGCAACCGATGGCTATAATATTTGTTTTTTCTTAACTGTAAAATTAATATACTTATTCAAATAGCGGCAATATTAGAACATGTGCGTTAGGGTATAGGATTAAAATCTTGGATAATTAAATAGGGTAAGCTAAATTTTATTACCTTATATCATATATATAATAATAAAAATTATTTAAAAATTTATTTTTTATATATTCTATTTCCAGGTCTTTCATAATACTCAGTGTTCATTTTTCTTCTATTATTCTGGTTATGCAGTTGTTTGGGCATAGAGAGAATAAATTATTTAGCTTATGCCTTAATTCCCTACAGAAAACGACTGCTTTGCTTACATATGTGAATTCTGTGCCCTTGATAAAGTAATTTACTATATAAGCATTTTTTTGTAATCCATAATAGTGACTGTTTTTCTTTTTTCCTTCCTTTTTAATCCTCATAAGACATTGGACTATACAATTTAAATAATATTTGGTTTAGGTAGCGTTTGTGATTTCATAATTATTGTTCAATGTCATTAATTTTCAATGGTATTATTGTATAAAACGTATATATATATATATATATATAACCATTAATTAAACATTACCGACCATCATCGAAAACCGCAATATTGTGAATGAATTGACAATAAAAATGGATGCCACAAACCTATAATAAAGAACTGTATATATAAAATAAAGTGCCTTATACTTAATTACAAGAATTAATATGGAAGGAATATATATATATATATATATATATAATGCTTTTAAATTTAAAAAAAAAAACAAACAACCTAGTGCATCAGGCGCAACGCAGCTTCTTATATGCACTAAGTGAATATAGCTCTATTAAAAGTAAATGATTTATGAAAATCATGAAAAGAGGGTGCAAAATAACAATAAAAATCTATGAAAATTTACAACGAAAAAACAATAAACAAACCACTCCCTGCTCATCAGAAAGTGGGAGGAGTGAAAAAAGCAGGTACCAAAAACAGAAATTGGATCCTCACGGGTTTCGCAAGATATGGCCAACCCACATACTCCAAAAGTATAAAAATAGATTTAAACTTTCAAAAACACAACATAACAAAGCTATTTTAAAAAATATTAACGAATCAAAACTGCTTTAAAAACAAATATAACCAACCAATTCAAAAAAAAAAAAAAAAAAAAACGATTTAGCTTATAAAACGTAAATAAAAATTAATAAAAATTCTAATATGACTAAATCATTAAGCAATTAAAAGTATTGAACATGTGAGAAGGCCATACCCCCACCTTTACCCATGAAGACCTGAAAAAAACTTGCTACCTTTAAAACAATCACTACGCTCCACTTCTTTCCATCAGCAGGAGTTGCAAGCAAGGCCATAATCCAAGTTAGACCAGCGTCCTGAAGACTTGTCTCTCCATTATCCTCATAATCATTAATTTTCTTTCCAAGTCACCGCAGTTTCTACTTGAAGCACATCAACATGCAGACGTTCTTAAAAAGACTTTAATCCACACCCTTCATATATTCAAGCAGCCACCTTGGCATCCATTACGGTGTTTGGCCGCTTAGCTGTTGCCACTTTAGAAAACTCTTCTCAAGCTGATTTACATAATGAAAAATAAACTGGTATGGAAATAAATTATTATAAAAAAGATTAGCAGTAAATTTAAAAATCTGTGAACTCAAAAATTCTCTATTACTACAAATTCTATAAAATCTATTAACTTGTCCCACAATAATGTTAATAAAAACCTTTTTACTTAAATTTGAATACCAGTGTGGCATCGATTGAGTATCAAAATTAAAAAAATCCCGTTTATCAAAAAGCTTAATTAATATATTGCTATCTTTAATTAAAATGTCTAAATCCAAAAAATTAACATGTAAACTATCAACGGAAGCCTTATTTAATTTTAAACATGGAGGATAGATATCGTTAATCGATACCAAAAGTTTGTCATCGAATATTATTAAATCATCGATATACCTTAAAACTGAATAACTCTTATTATTGTTTAAAACATAATTAAATTCATAATAAAAAAGAAACAGATTTGCAGCAAAACTCGAAAAATTAGTACCCATACCGATGCCACATACCTGGTAGAAAAGTGAGCTAGACACCTATGAGAGTCTTGTGAGTTCACAAGACACCTATTAAATTCAGATTTATATGTTGTAATTCAAGAGGCATAAGTAAAAGTTTAAATGTTAAGTTACAGGAGTTTTTGAAGCGCATTTATGGTTTTTTGAAGTTTAAATATAGAAATATTCGCTATTTTTGGTGTATAGACAATTGTAATGAGGTTTTAAATAAAATTAAAAAAACGCCCATAACGCCCACAAATTTGTATACCTTTGATTTTGAAAATCTTTTTTCTAATATACCTATAGATTTGCTTTATGATACATTAAAAAATATTTTTGATATGTTTTGTATTGAGGAGGAGCTTGGAATTAAAAGAGATTTTTTCTTAAGTTTGTGTAATTTCTGTTTTCTTAATAATTTCATTACATTCAATAGCTCACTTTTCTACCAGGCATGTAGCATCGGTATGGGTACTAATTTTTCGAGTTCTGCTACAAATCTGTTTCTTTTTTATTATGAATTTAATTATGTTTTAAACAATAATAAGAGTTATTCAGTTTTAAGGTATATCGATGATTTAATAATATTCGATGACAAACTTTTGGTATCGATTAACGATATCTATCCTCCATGTTTAAAATTAAATAAGGCTTCCGTTGATAGTTTACATGTTAATTTTTTGGATTTAGACATTTTAATTAAAGATAGCAATATATTAATTAAGCTTTTTGATAAACGGGATTTTTTAAATTTTGATACTCAATCGATGCCACACTGGTATTCAAATTTAAGTAAAAAGGTTTTTATTAACATTATTGTGGGACAAGTTAATAGATTTTATAGAATTTGTAGTAATAGAGAATTTTTGAGTTCACAGATTTTTAAATTTACTGCTAATCTTTGTTATAATAATTTATTTCCATACCAGTTTATTTTTCATTATGTAAATCAGCTGGAGAAGAGTTTTCTAAAGTGGCAACAGCTAAGCGGCCAAACACCGTAATGGATGCCAAGGTAGCTGCTTGAATATATGAAGGGTGTGGATTAAAGTCTTTTTAAGAACGTCTGCATGTTGATGTGCTTCAAGTAGAAACTGCGGTGACTTGGAAAGAAAATTAATGATTATGAGGATAATGGAGAGACAAGTCTTCAGGACGCTGGTCTAACTTGGATTATGGCCTTGCTTGCAACTCCTGCTGATGGAAAGAAGTGGAGCGTAGTGATTGTTTTAAAGGTAGCAAGTTTTTTTCAGGTCTTCATGGGTAAAGGTGGGGGTATGGCCTTCTCACATGTTCAATACTTTTAATTGCTTAATGATTTAGTCATATTAGAATTTTTATTAATTTTTATTTACGTTTTATAAGCTAAATCGTTTTTTTTTTGGATTTTGAATTGGTTGGTTATATTTGTTTTTAAAGCAGTTTTGATTCGTTAATATTTTTAAAAATAGCTTTGTTATGTTGTGTTTTTGAAAGTTTAAATCTATTTTTATACTTTTGGAGTATGTGGGTTGGCCATATCTTGCGAAACCCGTGAGGATCCAATTTCTGTTTTTGGTACCTGCTTTTTTCACTCCTCCCACTTTCTGATGAGCAGGGAGTGGTTTGTTTATTGTTTTTTCGTTATAAATTTTCATAGATTTTTATTGTTGTTTTGCACCCTCTTTTTATGATTTTCATAAATCATTTACTTTTAATAGAGCTATATATATATATATATATATATATATATATATATATATAAGACACCACTTAAACTCAGAACAGTTACAATTGGATGTAATACATATAATAATTATGCTAACAATATTTTATTAAAAATTCTGAATCAAATTTATGATCTAACAACGGAAACAGATAATAAATATTGTATCAAAAACAGTTATCAATTGGTTAATGTACTTAAATGTAGAAGTCAATTCAGGCACAAGACGAAAAAAGGAACTGTCTGTGTTCAAATGCACACACATTTAATTATAAAATTCTAGGCTATCGTTAAAATACAAACACTTAAGGATTCTTGGCTATAAAAGTTATAATGTATACAGGAACACAACATTAAAACATTCAAAAAGGAAAATGAAGCACGGATCTAGTTAGATTCCGTCAAATAAAATAAAAGCGGGCAGCGCCCAATTTAAGATCAGCTAGGAGAGAGCACCGCTCTCCTCCGACGCAGAAAACCATCTCCCCAAACTCCAGCGTTCGGCCTTCCGTTTTCGTTAGCTCATCAACTTCTCGTGAGAAATGGACTTCGCCTTCTTCCGACATCTGGTCTGGGCTATTGTTCGCCACTACATTCGTCCATCCTGACCATTCTGTGTCCTCACAGATCATCCACCATATAGACTGGACTGGTACCGTCCGACTTTCCTGGAACCTGAAAAATACTGGAAAAACACACACAAAAACAAACAACATGACAAATATGCAATATTAAACTACGTATACAGACGAACACAGTCTTTCCATCAAAAAAAAAAAAGAAAAAACACAGTTTCAGTTCTTTTTTGCTAAACATAGTCCAAAAAAAAAATGCGCAGGTGAGTTCATCACGTGGATACAGTTCTATGAACAGTTTTTTAACAGAGAGTTTTTTTCTTGTATAAAACAGTAAAAAAAAAAATATGTTCAGATGACAGCACAGTCACTTTTGATAAACACAGTAAAAAAAAAAAAAGATGAGACAATGCAAAAAAAAAAACACATAAAAATATCAGCTTGGATTAGCACTATATTTTTTAGGTTGAAGAAGCCCATGGCTTCATGTGATCGGCTGCAGTAGAGGTCACTCTTGGACCCTCTTGAAAGCCCACATTTTCGACATCGTATCGATCATTGCGCTTCACTTTGATCACTTTGTATGGACCAAGGAATTTCGGTCGTAGCTTCATACCGACCCCAAATTGGGTTCGTTGGATTGCAACTAAATCACCGATTTTATAACATTTCGCTTTTTTGCGTTTACGGTTGAAAGTTTTGCGATTTTCCTCCTGAATTTTTAATATATGTTGTTTCGCGATATTTCTGCTATTCTGTCTTTCCTCGACAAATGCGTTTTCATGTTCCTCATCAAGAATTTGTTTTATTCTTAAATCTTCCCTATTTCTAATTTTTACTTCCGTTAAAAGCTCAAAGGGTGTGTATTGAGTGCTTCGGGAAATCGTACTATTCATTATTCGTTGAACAGCCGGTACGTATTTGTACCACTTTGACGGATCGTCGATACTTAATTTAGCAAGGATTGATATGAGTGTCTCCTGTTGTCGTTCTACCTGTCCGTTTCCTCTGGGTATTCCCGTTGTAATTAGAACTTGCTCAATATTTTCGTCTTCGAGATACTTTTTAAACTCACTAGAAGTGAAGGCGGCACCTCGGTCGCTGATTATTCGCTCTGGGTTCCCGAATGTAGCTTGTTGAATTTTTAATTTAGAAATTGCTTCCTTTGCAGATGTAGTCTTGACTGGATAGAACCACACGAATTTGGTAAAAGCGTCCACTACAGAGAATATAAAATTGTAGTTTTTGTTGGTCGAGGGCATTGGGCCTAAGTGGTCGACGTGATAAGTTTGGAGAGGGGAATCATGTTTAGGAATGGGATTTAGCAATCCTTCACCTTTCCCTCGACTTCGGTTGTACAGGATGCATTCTACACAATTTCCTATAACACTTTCGATTTGTTTTCGAA